>LGUA01000763.1:0-11232 GCA_001660665.1 Emergomyces africanus | reverse complement strand
TAAGTCAAGGCGAAGGTGAATGATATAGAAGTTTTAGCTTTTTTCTTTTTTCTTTTTCTTTTTTTTTTCCCACCCAGTTTCATCTTATTTTCAATAATGCTAATGCTACTGCTACTGCTACTGCTACTGCTACTGCTACTGCTACTGCTAATGCTACTGCGTACTGCTAATGCCAGGGGGGCGGTAGGCAGCCCAGGCGAAATGAATTAAATTGCTTGTCGTTGTTCATAGAAACGAAGCAAATTTTATTTTATTTTTTTTATTTTTATTTTATTTTTTTAATGCTATTTTATTATTATTTTAGTTGATGAAGGCGGATGAGTAGTACTACAGACACTAGAGAAAAGAGAAAATTCAAACTGTGTTTCAACCAACCGTAATTCCGGTACAATGGATACTCCGTACATACATACATGTACAGTACATACAATACAAATACCCGATAAGCTTTCCTGCTAATTTTCGCCTTGGACCAAAACCCAGTAACATGATCCCTGCCCCATGTTTCTGTTTTTAGAACGCGTTTTCGCTTTCTTATCAGAGATGGTTAATTGGCTGGTTTACGCCAGACAGGTGAGGGGGGGGATTTCGCGTTGTTGAGCAGAGCGTTCTTGCTTTGTTCTATTATTATCTACGGAGTACATAAAAGAGAGAAAGGGTTTCTTAGAGGCAGCAGGGGGAATATTGTTTTCTATATAATGTATGATATAGGAATGAGAGATCAGATTGGGCCTATTGTCTTTTTTTCTTCTCTCTTCTCTTTTCTTTAGATTATCCATTTCGTTAACGCGGGTTTGGTGGGGAGGAGTTAAAACCGGACAGACAGAAGCTCTCTGCCTTTATATATATCCCCGCCGCTTCCAACAAGCAATGGAAGAAAGAGGCGGGCTTTTTATCTTATTTCGACGACTTCAATTTGTTCGTACTATATTAAATCGGTTGATATATATAAAAATAAAATGATGTCCCCGAATAAAGTGTATTAGCTCCTGTTGGCTTACCCAGTGGCAGTCCGGTATCGTTGTAAAATTTGTTAGGTATTAACGGGTTGTAAATTTGTAATACATTTTCTACTTATAACGTCCCCCTTACCCCGTCCTTCTCCTTCGCATATTGTGCAGAATGTGAGGACGCAGTGCTTTGTCAGTGTTTTTTTTCTTTACCGTAATCGGGCCCCAGGTTCCTCGGCCTTTCAATCACCACCTGCTGAATATTTATTCCTTTTAGTAGAAAAAACAGGGGACTATCGCCAAATATGCCATTTAGAATGTGACAGAACCAAGGGATCTCGACGGTATTGCCGTTGGTGCATGTTCCAGAGAAAAATGAAAAGTAGTGTTGAGAGCGTGGAGGTTTTGTTCTTTTAGGCAAAGTTGCACGGTTTTCGGCAGGGGTTAATTTTTGGAGTCCTGTTCATTGTAGACTGACTGACTGACCGACTGGGTGAAGGCATGGTTTTGTGTCGTTGATATGACTGAATTGTCAACTGTCGCCGGAGGAACGAAGGTGCTAGATTACACAACGGTTTATCTTTTGAATCTATACAGGGAAAAAAAATCTGAGGGAACCCCGCAAATTGATCGTTCGTTATTTTTTTTTGCTTTATGTCGATGGCTGTCCCATGAGTGGTATTGGGTATTAAGATTAATTTTTTACGGTTCTTGCTTCCGCATCCATTTCAGTACCCATTCAACAAGCACTCCAAGGTCTTCAGAAGTCCGCAGCACCTTTGCCAGTGTTCTGCTGAGTTCTTGTACCCGTAGTTGTTCTGTCGTGGGAGGGTTGTCGTGTGAGGATTCTCCTCCGCTGTAGCTCTTATCATCCCACATCCCAGCAACCTGCGAGACCGTGATGTTACCATTGAGTCCGATGTCTAGGTTGATTGTTATCGTCTTCGGGTTGTCCAAGGAGGTGCTATTTGGCGGTTGTCCGCTGGGCGCGTTGAATAATAACATTAAAGACGGCGACGCGGAAATCGGAGTCCGCAAAGATATGTCTATTTTCCGATCATCAGCTGTCAACGGAGGGGTAGAGGGTGCGGCAAAGGAAGAATTATGGTTGGTCCATTTATTGAAATCACCGGAGAGCAGCGAGTCAAGTTTGGATACTGCAGGACTGATGTTGCTAATAACCGTGATGTCAGACTTAGATGCCTCACTTGGCGAGGCCGAACACAAGCTCATTGGGTCAGTGGATTGAGATTTATATTTATTGGGCCCGGCAGTTTTGTTGGTGGGAGTTGTAAATGCTTTCTGAAGAAGACTAGACAGAAGGGCATATTGGCGTAAAATCTAAGCACAGTCGTAAATGAGTCAGTCATCAGAAACGCGGAGATATACAAGAAGATAGGCATGGAAAATGGAATATGGGCAAAGGTGTGTTGCACCCACAGGAATAATATCAGCCAGCTGCCGCGGGTGAGAAAATGGGAGATCACGAATGGTGCGTCCGACAATATGCTCAAAGGGGTGGAAAGTGTATATGTGTCGGTGTTTTTTCGGTTGGTCATCATCATCAAAACTATACACGACTTTTTTATGCATTCTCCCGTTGGATGTTATGGAACTGTTTTCATCTTGGCCATTCGCCAGTGAAGCCAAGTTTGGCAGCGGAACTACAAGCCCATCATATGTAACCGTTTTGGGCTCTGGAGGCATGTTCAATCCAAGTAACCTGTATACCTCTGCTGCTGCTATTATGGGTATGTCGATCGGAGGTTCTAAGCGTGCAACGAAACGCCGATTTGGGGTTGTAGTTGCCAAGGCGGTTGAATCAAGAGGAACCTCATTCGGGTTGCTTACGAGGGTGGCAGGAGGATCAGTCCAATTGATCAACACGATCTCAGAATCATTCCCATTAGCAGTTGAAGACGAATCCCCAGGATTCATTGTCGTAAACAGCTCAGCCGCGACCCATTCCTTCGAGACGCGTAACGATGGATAACCTTCTTCACACTCGATCGCTACGCTCCATACTTTGGGCTCATCTGCTGATGCTAACTTTTTATCGTCTGCAGGGGCTTGGTCAATACTCATGGCATCCGGGACGTTCCTTTGTTTTGAATCCAAAACCCGTCTTTGTTCAGCCCAATATTGAATGCTCAGACCGATCCTTCTGTCCTGGTGTAAGCCAGGTTTGCCTACCTGACTTGTGCAAATATTTTCCCAAGGGCCCCTCCCTGGATAGCGACTCAATTCGCCTTCCCATATTCGTTTTAAACTTTCATACAGCCCTTCCACTGCTTCAAAGCAATTGACGTCCCGACTGAGTTGATCCAATTTGGCTAGCCTATGCAAATTTGCATGAAACGCATCCAGCCTTTTCCAGGGCATCTCTTCATGCTCTCCAATAAACTGGATTAGATCCCGTTTTAGCACCAAAGTGGCCTCCACCCTTCTTTCTCCCTCCAGGGCACTAGCAGTAGTATACTTCAAACTGACATCCTTAACGTTCTCTGCCCCTTCTTCAAACTGTATTTCCAAATCCACGGAATTCCCGGCAATGCTCAGATCATTGTCTTGCCACATGCATTCAAACCCTTCAAACTTCCCTAGCCTCTCCACCCCTTCACGGCATACACCTCTTCCTGAAACGCGAGTTCTGAGAAGTCGGATCACTTCTTCCATTCGGCGAGCTTTCTCTTCGTCAGTGTCCCTTGAGCCCCCGCCCAGACCAAGATTCGACATCCCCATCGAATGGATACCATTATCGTTCATACCTGGTCCAGCCAGGGCATCATTTCCAGCTGGAGATGGCGTGATACCGCTTAAACCAAGAGCCAACAACGCTGATGGCGAGCTGAATGCGGCAGTATCCTCCATAGAGGTAGGGGCGGCCATAGGGGTCTGATATTGGTGAGAAGAAACGCTTGGATGATGCCCATGGCCAGAGGCAGAAGGCGTTCTAATAGAAGGCGATATGTGGGACAGCGGACGACCCATGGGCACCGCTGATGGGTGAGGCGATGAGGTTGGATGAGGCGTTTGCCCAGCGTTGTGCTTGGATGAAGGGGTAGCCATGATATATGTTCTCCGTCAATGTGTAAATTGCAAGAAGGCAAGACAGGTGTTTGAGTTAGTACGATCCCTCCACACACTGGGGTTGAAAGTGCCCAGTAATATAAAATGGCGGCCTTCTGCACAGCGGTAGAGGCCTCTCCAGTTGAAGAGTCGCTAGCTTGATTCACTCATACAGAGCATAGCCCAAACTAGAGTCCTCCGCGCAAATAATGGCTCAATGGTAAACAGAGTCGAAATCAATCTATGAAATCATGTTCAGGTGAATATTCCGTAAAACTAGGCGCTGCGCAAACTTTAAGATCCAAAGCTAACCTGCTCCTTGAACCCTTGAATTTTGCGACCTTATCCTAAACTTCGAAGGTGAGTACTAGTAGTACGGTGTAGTTGTATCATGGATGAGTGGTAGTATAAAGTTGCGACACCCCAAGCTTCCAAATGGAGCTTCGGCAGCGCAACGCGAAGTCATGTGACGTGAACGATTCGGGCCTCCAGTTTTGAAGCTTCAGAACGGAGCTTATATTTTACAAACTTTTCATTCCAATTACACAATTGGGGAGTTAACGGTGACAAGGACCTTTGATATATAATTATGGCAGCAATTACGCGTGGCGCTCGCCACGCGGTAATGAACCCAATGCGATTCCAATATAGAACTTTAACTACTCTTCAGAACAACCCACATATTGTATGTAAATATGCTCAGATAAAGCTGTTCAATTCCAGTTCCCCTTGAAAGGAGCAGTTGATGAAGCGGAACTGCTGCTGATTACCTTCCATAGTTCGTTTTCCCAAGCACTGAGACCCCGAATAGATATATCCTATCTCTTTTACCTACAGATCCTCCAAAACCCGAGCTGTCAATCGGAGTGACTTCCACGCTTCCTCCAACGACCGATTCTTTCAAAGAAAACCCAGCATTCCTAAAAACTCTTCATTCAGTTATTTCGGAACATGCACGCGAAGATCCTGACGTAGTGTCACAGGCTCAAGTCATGGCATTCACAACCGGAGCAAATATTGGTTCCGGGGGAGCTTTTTCTTCTCCTCAAAGAAAACATCGGCAGGGACATGGCGCTGGCAGTTTAGGTGAAGGATCGAAGGGCGGTTCAGATTCCACTGGGAGGGGTGGATGGATTCACATTTCTGATACGAGGAACCCCCCAGAGTTTGCCAGAATCGCATGGATCGGACTTCCCTTCCCCCTCAAACTTCAACAACACCTTCAACAACTTCAACCGTGTTTTCATCTGTGTTGTTCATCTTTCTTACTCCTATTCATCTGGTCCCTGTCTTTGTGTCTTTTCTTTTGCTCTAGTTGCATAACTACTAGTCTATCTTCAAGCGAGCTACCCTGCAGCTTAGAGAAGCGAAATCTCACTAGCTGCAGTAGCTTAAAATACAAGCACCCCACGTACTGCTGACTACCAACCACTCACAGCGGAGATCATCCTTCACCGACTCCCAGGGCAGACAGCTCTGAAGGAAGTTCGTGCAATTTCCGGGGAGAAGGAAAGAGAAGTTTAACGGTTATTGGGCTTTCACTACACACAACTATCCGTCGACAGGCATTGTAACAAAAGGTTGCTCCTCCCTTCGATCAGACTGCGCCATAATACCTAATCCTCGAGTGTGTTAGTAGCCAGCGAAGAGGACAAAAAGAAAAAGGTACTGCACATACATATGTACCAGTACATACATACTCCGTGCGCCCATTTACCCACCATCCCTTCGAGTTCCCGGTCCTCATCCTTCCTCGTCGTCGTTGCTTTCTGCCTTTTTGGCCAATAAATACATTCAAGAGTTAAAGCTAATTGATGACGGGACCTTGATACTACGCTATAAGATATCGAGTAGGAATCCGCTCCACCCCCTTCCTGTTTAAGTTTCTGCTCCCCGCAGAACGAAGAAGCAGAGAACATCAGAACAAAGAAAAAACAGGCCAATACCGAAAAGTACTTCACAACGTCTCCATAAAAGTCACAAAGATAAACACAAAAATCAAGAGAGAGAAAATGCTTAAATAAAATATCTGGAGATGGCGCGTCAAGCTTCGCCGGCCACATTTTCTTCGTTTTTCCGTTATATTTCACCTTTCATCTTCTCTATCCCCATGGACGGATTCCGTTTCTAAATTTCTCCCTCCACCCCAAACCCTCCTCCCCCTCCCTTGTCCTGTACGACCTCTTATACTTTGATCGAGCTGCCTCTTGTTTATTGATTTTGACTCCTTTGATATCGACTATTTACCTCGCCTCTCAAGGGAAATTTTGACAGATTCCTATAAAACAATCGGAACAGCCATCTATACCGTTGAGACGGAAGAAGGATTCAGTAGACGGCCAGCTTCCGACCGACAGTTGACATACGGGAACGCGTTACGGAGGAAGGAACACACCATTTTACATCATGAAATTCGGCCGGAATTTGGCGAGGAACGTTGTTCCCGAGTGGGGTTCGTCATATATCAAATATAAGAGCTTAAAAAAGCTGATCAAATCGGAAATCGAGGCGCAGAAGGAGGGCCATGATCCAGACTTGGCTGGTGGGTTGATCTTGCTAATATACCTACTAGTTTGAGGCCCCAGTTAAGGTACTAAGATTTTTATTTTTTATTTTTATTTTTTTTCTTGCTACAGGATTCTTTTACTCCCTCGACCGTAATCTGGAAGATGTCGACCATTTCTACAACAAAAAGTTCGCAGACTTCTCCCGTCGCTTGAAACTACTGGAGGACCGCTATGGCCATTCCGTCATTTCCTCCAAGGGCCTCGATGCTGAAGATATTGAGGACCTCCTGGCTGCGCTTCTGGAACTGCGGGGCCAGCTGAGAAAATTGCAGTGGTATGGAGAGGTTAATCGCCGCGGCTTTATCAAAATTACAAAGAAACTCGATAAGAAGCTTCCTGGTGCGCAGGCGCAGATGCGATATCTGCCAACCAAGGTCGACCCATCCCCGTTTGCCGCCAATACCGGGTTACAGGAATCCCTTAAAGTTATCAATGACTGGTTATCTGTGCTTGGAGATGAGAAAGGGTTTGATGATGCCAGTTCCACCCACTCTTCCCTATCAGTGATGAAGCCCACATCTCGACCAATTCTCAAGCTCCCGCCTAGTTTGCTTCTGGCTGTTGACGATGCATTACGCAAGGATGATACCCACATTATGTTAGAGTTGTTACCAACACTGAGGATTGCTGCAGAAGAGTTAGACGCAAGTCTCTACTCCAAAGTTCTGAAAGCTCTATTACAACGTGCGATTTTCTATCGTGCGAGGAATTCCGTTGTTTCCTTACTGGGGAAGATTGACACTCTGGACGAAGATGACGATATTAATAGACGAAATTGTATCCATCGTCTTGTCATTTCCATCGGGCGTTCGCAGTCGACGAGCGATTCAGAGCTCTCTGCTGCTCAAGTACTCGATTTCCCAACTGAAAATGGTAATTACATCACCCCTGCTGCCGCACCAACCCTCCAGCCCACGCGTGTTGTCGTAAAGGAGTCTGAACGGACCCCCTTATTAAGCCGGGCGGACGATGCTGTTTCCCTACTTGAGCACCTCCTAGACAATCTCCGTCCGGAACAGCGAAGTGCTCTACTTGCCAAAGATATTTCTGGCCGGACTCCCCTTCATTATGGCGCTCAGTATGGATTCCGTGTGGTATGCGAGGTTGTCATTGAACATCTGCAGGCATGGAACATGTTCGATGTCTCACAAGGTATTGATGGTCCAAACTGGCAAGATGACGAGGGTTGGGCGCCTTTGCATTTAAGTGTTATTGGAGGCCATCCCCTGACCACTCGAGCATTGCTAAATGCAGAGAACTGGAGGGGAACGAACGCACAACAAGCTGCTATCAGGAAACAGATGTCCAAGTCGAGCGCCGTGCTGGCCCTCGCTACGAAGGCGAATTTTGTCGATATAGTCCAGCTCTTAGTTGACGCTGGTGTAGATATCAATTACCAGGACGAGCAGGGCGAAACTGCTCTCCACATTGCTGCGCGATTTGGCCATACTGGGTGCGCCAAAGCTCTCCTGGATGGATCCCACGATCAGAAGGCCAATACTGAGCTTGCGGAAAACACATATTCCTGGACACCGTTGTTCATCGCATGCGTCGATGGGAGTCTGGGCGTGGTGGAGCTGCTGATCGATGCGGGCGCTGATCTTGAACGCCCTGACTCCTCCGGCTGGACCCCCAAAGAACATGCTGCTCTTAGGGGTCATATGGCGATTGCTCGACTACTGGCGGCAGCTACTCCACAAATCGAGGTCTTAAGCGATTCAGACAGCTCGACTCCGCATGCTCGCTCTTTGTCGCCACCCACACAAGCTTCCCTAGCAGATCGAAAATCAACAAGCCGGGCGGCAGAACCCATCAAAACTTTTGGTCATCGTTACCTAACCGACGACAGCATGGTACTGGTCAGTCTAGGCACAATGGATATGAGGAAATCAGTACATGCTGTTGACCTTGACCGTATTCCCATGGCCAGCGCCCATCTTACGCAACTGGACACGGCGTTATCTATTGTCGTTACCGCCAGCGAGGCGCGTGGCGAACCCGAGATCATCGACCTCCCCATCCAGGACAGTATCGCCACAGAGCCCATCGTCTTCCACGCCGCAGACGCTTCCAAAGTGAAAATCATCTTCGATCTCATCCCCACCTACGCGGGCTCGAAGGAAAAAGTCGTCGGCCGTGGCGTTGCGTTGTTGTCCAGCATTAAACCCACCGTCGGCTCGAAGCGCATAAACCTACAAGGCGACGTGACCGTTCCGATAATCGCGGCAAATACGCTCGATATCATTGGTAGTGTAACGTTTAATTTCCTCATTATTACGCCATTTAAGCATCCGAATATGTCGATTACGGAGGAGCAGACGTATTGGAAAAGCATGGCTTCGCCAATGGTTATTGGACATCGAGGTGATTCGATCTGATCCAATTTTTATTCCTTTACTTTTTGGTGGCTAGATAAACCTAACCTCAAAAAAACAAAGGCCTCGGAAAAAACATGTCTGGTCGCAAGTCACTGCAATTGGGTGAAAATACTGTTCAGGTTTGTCGATTTTAGAGGGCCTTTTCTTCCCCTCATTTTTGATATTTGCAAGTATATCTAACAGTTACAGTCCTTTATCGCCGCGGCAAATTTGGGTGCATCATATGTTGAGGTGAGTTTAATTGCCTCTCGCTTGCGGAATATTATTACGATTTTGAAAGTTGGCTAACGAAGTGGATTCACTTTCGGCGAAATAGTTTGGTATATACATGACCCCACCCCAACCCTTCTCAAAATAATGTTCGTGGTATTAATCGGTATCCATGGTGGCTGATGGTGGATTTTAGATGTTCAACTGACAAAGGATCACGTACCTGTGATATATCATGATTTCCTTGTCAGCGAAACGGGAATTGATGCCCCTGTCCATACACTGACTTTAGAACAAGTGAGTGTTTTTTTTTCATTCTTTTTGCTATCTTTGGACCCGTGTTTGTTGGTTTTTTACCTCCCGTTTTCGGAAAGCTATGAACCGAGTTCTCATCTCAAAAATTTTTGCGGAAAAAATAGTTCCTACACCTCAGCGAAGCCCGCGATCCACGAGAATCTGGCCCACAAGGAGGATCATCCAAGGCCGTGGACCCCCTGCTGGATGACCTGAGAATGTCAGCCGCGCGACGCCAACGGTCCATGTCCGTTGGCGAAGAGTTTGCTGCGACAGCCCACATGAGCGAGAAGATGAAACATACGCGGGACTTTAAGAAAAAGGGTTTCAAGGGGAACACACGCGGCAGCCATATACAGGCCCCTTTTGCAACTTTGGAGGAATTGTTTAAGAAGCTACCCAAAAATGTTGGGTTTAATATTGAGCTGAGTATGTCCCCTGAAAAAAAATCAAAAAAGCGAACGAGCGAGAAGGGGAAAAAAGCTAAACAAAACACTCGGAATCAGAATACCCAATGCTCCACGAATCCGAAGAAGAAGAAATGGACACGTATGCCGTCGAACTGAACTCCTTCGTCGACACGGTACTCACGAAGGCCTACGATCTCGGGCAGGGTCGCAATATGATATTCTCTTCCTTCAACCCAGACATCTGCCTCTTGCTTTCCTTCAAACAGCCGTCCATCCCTGTTATGTTTTTGACGGATTCAGGTCTGACGAATGTGGGCGATGTGCGTGCTAGCAGTCTGCAGGAGGCTATTCGATTTGCATCGCGGTGGAATTTGTTGGGGGTTGTGACCGCGGCGGAGCCCTTGGTTATTGCCCCTAGGCTTGTGAGGGTTGTGAAGGAGTCTGGCCTTGTTTGTGTTTCGTACGGAATTGCGAATAATGAGCCTGAGAATGTTAAGGTATGGTTTTTTCCCTATTTACTACCTTTCTTTCGTTTCCTTTCCTTTCCTTGCCTTCCCTTTTTTTGCCCCCCCGTTGTCTGGGAGGGGACGCGAAGAGTGATTTGAATATGCTAACAAAATCTGCGGGAATATAGCTACAAGTTAAAGAAGGCATTGACGCTGTTATTGTCGATAGTGTTTTGGCGATTCGGAAAGGGCTTACGGAAGGCGAGAAGCAGGAGTTGAATGGACGCGGTGCTGAGGGTGGTTATACGAACCATGCTGGAACGGGGTCTGGATCCAATGGAACTAACTACCCAGTTCTAAGGACGTGAACCAAAGGGAAACAAGAAAAGGAGAAAAAAAAGAATGACAGGCCGTGGGGAAACGGCCCAACCGTTTATTCACTATCAACGCACCTGTTCTTAATTAATTTTTTAATCATGGTATTTTTCTTTTAAGTTGGGGAAATGCACTTTAATGAGCTGGAAGGTTATATTATGGAGGGGAAGTGGAGAGGTATTAATTGCATGCATTGAATTCGGGAGATTAGATTAGATTAGATTCTTGATAAGGCAAGAACATTGATTCACTAATTTTTCATATTGCTTACTGCCCCTTGACTGCGTTCAACATAAAAGGCAGCAGAGTGAGAAGATACTGTATATGCATATATATAGCTTAAGGCATAGGGTTGCACTAAACATAGCAAATCCGCCCATAATTAAAACATCTCCATTCTCTACCATACCATCATTTAGTATTGTCACATCAAGCATCCATCCTTAATACTAGAATGCAATTCACTCATAGCAACGCGGACCCTTTTCACAGCTCCTGTGGGTTTGCCTCCTTCTTTGTCAGCCTCCTTACCT
>LGUA01000762.1:0-11237 GCA_001660665.1 Emergomyces africanus | reverse complement strand
TGTTTCGTGTTATTAATTTTGGGGCTGGGAACAAAAGAGAAAGTTGAAATAATTGTGAAAAAAAATTTCTTCAAGAACTCCTCTCCTTGAATAATGAATGGAGAACGTAGTTCTTGAAGAAATTGCATATACCACCTCTCATACATGTTCATAGACTTTGACGGGTTCTGTAATAGGGCTAACTGCCAGATCGTCATCCTCCCAACTCAGTCGCCCGCGTGTATTTCCGTTCGGATTCGCCCTATTGGCAGTATCAATCCCATGATCCGTAGATGCAGTTTTACTCCGCATTTCCCAGCTACCAACTCGTTCATGGCCATGGGCGGCCGTTCCCGAGTCAACTTCATCGTCTACTCCCTTGACAGAGGCACCAACAGGCAGGGGTTCAGCTTCGTTCCCTTTCCCACCTGCCAAATCTGGATCGCTCGCGAGTTTATCCCCGCCCTTGAACCCGCCAAGATCGGATCTGCGACGCGTGACGTTGCGATATATACGAAGCCCAAAGGCCCAACAGGCAACGCCGGCAATAAGTCCAGCCATGATCAAACCAATCACAGCACCAATCACTCCCGCAACTGCTGGTTTTAAAGACCGTGAGTCGAGGCCCCGATAATCTCGCAAATCTGGGGCATAAGCGGGACAGAATGTGCTGGCATCGCCGCCGCAGCTATGGCACCAGTTCGGGACAGCCATCATGATATCCACCATTTCATTCTTGAATTCACGAAAGGGCATACCCGGTTGCCCGGGCCCGCGGCCGAACAGTGGGTACGATACCAACGGTGTGGAAGAGTCGGATGTATCTGTTCCATTGCGGAGAAAGAAGCGGACAGCCAGATCGGCCTGCTCTGGGTATTCGTTCGAGGAGGTATTGGATTCCATGCTGAAAAGTTCAAAGACCATCGAGGCGCCCTGGTTGGGGAGGCCGAAGAAGTTGGTATGGCGGTCAGTTGCCAATTTGGATAGGGAAGCAAAGGCAACCATCGGCTCAAAACTGCCAAATAGTAGCGATAGCTTGTTCCCAGCACCGTCTGTGACGTAATTCGTCTCAAATGCTTCGACAACGTACTTCGCTAGCGTTCTACCGGCCACAGCAAGGATCTTGTCGTCATCGCCGCCTTTTCTCCCACGTATTGCGAGGTTGCCATTCGCTGCGAATTCCCATTTATCCGCAAGATAGCGTGCATGGTTCACATCGTCTAACGAAATTATACTCTGAGCAGTCGAATTATGAATATGTTGATAGTTGAGGTAGTCATATATCGTGTATGCATGGAGAAAATTGGCATTTTCCCTCGCCAAGACACCCTGAAGCGCACGGGAATAGATACCAGAATAGAACGGAGCACTCTCCGATTCTATCGAGCGGAACTCGTCGCTCGCTAGCCACTGCGAAAGAGCAGCACCGTATGTTTGGCAGTTGACCTGGCCAGCAATGTAGACACTATTAGGGTCCTGGAAACTGGGCATGAGGATTTCCGGATACTGATATCCGTTGAGTGGGAAGTCCACGCTGGTCCCATTTACAATATTTGCTAGATCTCTAGGTGTAGTGTTGTTTGATGAGTTCGGCGTCGGCGGATAAAAGCCTTGCATGAACGCCTGAGCCGAAGCAGACACATACTGGTCCGCCATTGAGAGGATAGTGAGCTCATCATTCACTAACGTAACGGGTGATATACCTCCTATTCTAGTCCCTGGGTTTTCTGGAAGCTGGTCATTTTCCAGATAGCGGTTCCGGAAGGCTGAGCCAACGCCTACGAGTTGCTGAGCGCCCCATGGTGTTAATGTTTGGGAATAAGGCAGAGCACGTGGGGTGCTGTCACCATAGAGTGTGTAGACAACAGAACTCCAGATTTTTGCCCGGATTGGGGTATCTTGAGCTGAGGAAAAGGGAAAAATGCAGATGAACAGCGCCGGGTAAAGCGAGGAAAACCGCATGACGATTACAGTGCCCCTCTTTTTCCACCGTTTCAAGCTCAGCTGTATTTCACAAAACCGCGCCGTCTCTTGTTCTTGACCATGCAAACGATTTTAAGGTCGAGCTTGAATGTCAAATATGAAGTTCACGAGATTTCTTAATCCAAGTATTTGTCAAGTGTTGCTGGCCCTTGTATTAAAGGTAGTGGGAAGAGTCCTGCCCAGCGGGGGTGGTGACCTCGAAGGACAATCGATTTTGATAGCACTCCATTATTGTTTCGACGAGGTCATATCTAACCTTAACTTACCGGGTAATGAGAACATATGACGAGGGTGAACAACCAGGGGGCAGGAAGCGGGAGCTATGGATTCACGAATCAAAACTTGGGATCAGCACCCCCATGCGATACGAGCCAAGCATGAGGGGTAAAAGTAAGACTGGCCTCATAACTGGCCTCATAACTTTGCTGCATGCATCAGTAACTCAATGGTGGCATTTTTCCAAGCCTGGATGGTACACATGCCTTGTAATTGCCATGCTCCATTAAGGTGAGTTGGGTTAAATGCTAAAAGGAATAACTTGTTTAAAATTGACTTTTGAAGTATGGCTTCCATAGTTTCCGGGTTGACAATTTAGATTGAGAACGGAAGTTTATGCAGATATGCAGCTGGCAGCTAGGTGCTTGCGCAGGGATGGGTCATGTTAGTGCAATATCTGGTATAGCAAGCACATCACATCATAAATCCAGAAATGATCTCGTGCTTGAAGAGTGCGGGATGGGTTCTGTTTCGAAGCTGTATGTCGATTTCTTCATGCGGGGTAATTCGGAGGGATTCTTTGCCTCCTAGTAGTACTACTGGTAGTATTTATTTAGCTAGAACAGGCCGTACTTTTATGTTGAGGTCAGCCGTATTCGATTATCCATACTGAGTCCCATTAGGTGCCCATGCACGCTTTCTCGCATCATCGCTGCTTTGTCCTCGTACATAACTAACTCGTTATTCATTCCATGATGTTGAAATAGGCTTTTCTGGGCTGGAAAAGATGGATCCCGATGCCAAGTCTAATTTGCCACATCCGTCAAAGGAGTAGGGCAATGAAGCAGAAAGCCCTACATGACCGGAACAGGACATATTTATTCCTATTCGGAACTAGCGTTGCTGACATAACCTGCCAAAGGGTTCGTCGCTGGATTTGCTGGTGGTAATTCCGAGAGCGAGTTTCAATCTTCAATTGTGATAATTCCGGTAATTGACTGTCTCAACATAATAAAGAAATCATCAGTCCTTGCAGCATACAGCATATTGAAGATTTGGCAGTGCTGTGGTGTTCTTCTGAAGTCGTTTTCGTTGCCTGCAGCCGGCCCTACGTCAACGCAAAATTCCTGTCACAAGAGCCCGAAGCCCTACTTTTGCGCCCTATCCCTAAACCCTCATTTCTTCTCCTGGAAGTCCTGCTGGCCGATCGTGCCATAACACGCCTCGCCCAACATGGTCAATACTCGAGCCTCAGACATTCCAACATACACAACCACTGAGGATGCTCAGCAACAATCCTTTGTCTCTACTACTACAGATAACAATGGTGAGTTTGCCAATTCAATCTCCATAATAATATTCAGCACTGTCAAAATTTTCTACGTCTTAGCAGCCCTTGCCTTTTGAAGCAGCGACTGCTTATCTTCTGATAAGGCTATGAGAATAGAGGGCTGTTGTCTAACCGTTCATATTCACTTTTGTTAGGATCTTCAAAAGTCATCCATGAACTTGAACATGATGAAACCAACAACGCCACTCATGTTGCTAAGAAACGACGGACTGGCTCCGTCAGCGACACAGTTCCCGAACCACCCAGCATGACAGACAAGCCACTGCCAGAAGAAAATCTAGCGCAGCCTTTGACGACTCTCCCAACCTCCCTTACCACTAAGATTGAATCCAACGGCAGCCCTGATAGTCTCGATGAAAAAAAATCAAACAGCCCCTCAGCTGGGATTCAAGGAGCTGCTGCCTCTGCATTTGCGCAGGATCAACTAGGGCCAGACGTTGCGGAGGTCATTTCGAACATCATGAGTTATTCTGAGCGGGTGGAAGAACAGTACAACCTCAGCCAGCAGCTTAAAAACTCCGGCGGAGAGTCGCAGCCCATAGTGCTCATCAAAGCGAACTCACAGTTGATGATCCAGAGTTTACCAATACTAGACAATTTGGTATGTGGCTGCCATCGATTTTTTGATAGGCTGAGTTGCGTTGCTAACTTAACTTCCAGTCCTCGCAGATTCTTACTTTGCTCGCTCAATCCTCTTATCAAGACCTGACATCTATCGTATCCGAACCAAACTCTGAGAATGGACAAGCTTACGCGACCATGAGATCCCTATTTGACCATACTAAAAACGTATATACGTGTAAAGGATCATTTCTATCACCACGCGAGCTTGACCTCACAGAACCAAACCAGGTAGATATAATTAGAAAGGCCAATATGGCGTCCTTTGTATCAAGCATTTTTGGCAGTCAGGAGATTGGATTTTCGGAACTTGACGAGCATTTCTTGGAAATATTTGTGCCCGAGGGAAGTCGACTGCTGAAGGTACAAGGCGCACTCTTTCTAGAACTCAAGACCCAGGCGTATATCGCAGCAATGAACTCTGGGAAACGATCACGAACGGAGCTTTTGTTCAAATTGTTTCCTGAAGATCTTGAAGAGCGATTGCTTTCCAGAAGACCAGGAACAAAGCAACTCGCACCAAGTGAGACTGATTTCGTGAAACGTGCTTACTCACGACGTGACATTCTCCTCAACGAAGTTAACAACCCAGACGCTGCTTCTGCACTACCGGAAAAATATCGCTGGGAGGATTTCTTGAGGGATTTGAGCTCGTATGTGAGCAAGAATTTTGAGGCCATTAGCCATCAGCAGGTATGTACAATCTATAAATTTCAAAAGCTCTGTCTGCATGTCAACGTTTACTAATATATACTGCTCTGAAGACCAAAAAACCGAGCAAGGGACGCCCGTCAACGAATGGAGAGGTGCAAGATTCTCGCGGCGCGCCTCTGGAAGGACAGTTTTCTGTTGTCCCCAACCCACCTGAGGTAGCCCAAGTTTCCCGTAGCGCCGCCCATAGTGACCTCGTAGCACGAGCTGCCCGGGCTGCACAAATCGCCCTTCAGGGCCAGGGCAGAGGGGCTCGAAACGCTACTAAAGCTGCCCAACAGGCCCGCCAACCCCAGCCACCACCTGCCCAGGCCGTACCCCAACTACCACAACAACAACAACAGCAGCAGCAGCAGCAGCAGCAGCAGCAACCGCCCCAGCAGCCACAACCCCCTCAGGTTCAGCAACAGACACAGTATCAACCACCCCAGGTACCACAACAGCAATTACAGCAACAACAACAAGCAATCCACCCTCAACACCAGTCCCCCAAACAACTTCAATTTGTTCAAACTCCACACCAGGCAACAACTGCTTCCCAGCACGGGCTCTCCCCAAGTCCTCATCGACCAGCTTCTCAACACATGTTTCACCAAGCCGCTATGACAACGACATTCCCTGCACACCCGACAAATCCAGCTCCAGTCCCCCCAGCACAACCTGCACAAATAACATTTCACCAAGCCCCTCTTCATTTTCAACAGTATAACCCTGCCGCTGCTCATGCTTCGGCCACGGCGAGGGCACATGCCGCCGCCGCCAACTATGGGTACATGCCAGGAGTTCCTCATTATTCTCAATCCCAGCCAACGCAAATCCTTTATGAGCGAGCCAGGATGGCAACAACAGCAAAATCTTCGCCCACGAACCGCCGTGCCGGACTTCCAAGCCAACGCCGCCCCTGGACCACAGAAGAGGAAAATGCACTGATGGCCGGTCTGGACCGGGTCAAGGGACCCCACTGGAGCCAAATACTAGCCATGTTTGGACCGGGCGGTACAATCAACGAAACTCTCAAGGACCGCAACCAAGTACAACTCAAAGACAAAGCACGGAACCTCAAACTTTTTTTTCTCAAGAGCGGCATCGAGGTTCCCTACTACCTCAAATTTGTCACTGGCGAACTCAAAACGCGCGCTCCTGCACAAGCCGCCAAACACGAAGCGCGTGAGCGACAGCGTAGATTGGGTGACGAAGATAAAGCCCACGTAGAGGGCATCGAGGGGATGATGGCACTTGCTGGAGCTCACTCAGGATCAAATATGTCCCCAGAGTCTGCTCATAGTAGCTTGGCTGGCTCCCCGGGGCTTATACAACAGCAACAGCTACAACAGCCTCAACAACAACAACTCCCCGTCTTGCAGCATGCGGAAGACCAGAGCATGGAGCAGGCTCTGATCCAAAGCTTAGCGCAGGATGCCAAGCAGGATGGAATGCATCTTGAGCAGCAGCAACAACACAATATGCCGCAGAATATGGTTGATCCGTCCCTTCAAAGCCAGTAATGAAGAGCTGTAACTCTATTATAATGGACACAAAGGCAGCATGGTATCACTTTAAACTATATTATTTTTATGCCCTCCTCTTACACTGCTGTTGGGACGTTTCTATCGAGAGTAATGGTGCATTGTCCTTTTCTTTTCTTTTTGTTTGCTAGTTTATTAACGGAAGGATGTTACCACGGGGTCATGTACTCAAGGGATTGTACTGTACAAGGGTGTTGAGAGGTCCGGCATTTGATTGGGGAAGTAGGATAGGCAGTTTTCTCTTATTTAACAGCCGTACCTTTTTTCTAATAATATTTCCTTCGGCTTGCCGTAGATGTCCGTTATAATAGATGCACCGAGAAATTTTGAACTCAAAACTTGCCTAAATAGACCAACAAGCAGAGCTAGAATTTAATATTTTTCATATGAAATTTATTTATTCATCTCTTTTCTTATAAAGTGAAGTTGGTTGTATGAGTAGGGTTGGTAGCTCAGATCCCCAGGCCAAACATTACTATATTTCATCAGAGTCATTCATTTTCAACCTCACCTTTACTGCAACAACACCCTCTCCAGCCACACACCATCGGCACCTCACCATACCACCATCCAGCCAAACAACCAAACGGATACGTCTCCCACCCCTCCTCGCTGTGACACCAAAACAAAGAAAATATAACCACAGCCAGTCATGGCCGACTCCCAGCCGCCTCCTTCAGACACCGTACCACCCTCACAACCACAACCACCAGTACAATCAACATCACCAACAGCCCCGGCTACGACAACTACTCCCTCCGCAGCAAACCCTGAGCCCTCCAATAATTCTTCGGCCTCCACCATCCTCACAGACAATGACGCTGCCAATATCAATACCAATCCCGATACCGACATGAATACTCCTGATAATACTACCACTACTACGAATAATAATAACAATTCGATGACAACACAGCCGGATGTCACGATGGGTGGGACAACTGAAGCTGCAACGGCATCTACGACAAATGCAAGCCAGCAGTTGATGACAACAGCGGCGACGACAACAACAACAACAGCAGCCGGCACGCGACCGCGGGAGCACCTGCGCCAGGATTCCCAATAAACGCCGAAATCAACCCAGTCGCGGCTGCGCCGACGCTGCCGCCATCGAAGAAAGATACAAGCCTGCGGGAGTTCCTAGGCCAAATGGATGAATATGCGCCTATTGTGAGATATTTCCTTCCAACCCCCCCCCCCCCCCCCGGGGGCCGATTCTCAAAAAGTAGTTAAAGAAAGAAAAAAATGAAACTAACAATCCATTCCACTCCGCCCCACAGATCCCCGACGCCGTAACAGCTCACTACCTAACCCTGGCCGGGCTGCCGCCGCCGGGAAACGGCCCAAACCATACCCCGCCGCACCTTGCCCGCCTCCTCGCCCTCGCCACGCAGAAGTTTGTCGCCGACATTGCAGCCGATGCCTACCAATACTCGCGCATCCGCAGCTCCAACAGCTCGTCCTCAAATAACCCCATGGGCTCCATAAATCTCTCAACCGGGTTGGCACAGGGGGTTGCTGGTGCCGGAGGAGGTGCTGCTGGTAGCGGTGCTGCAGGAGTAGGTGCGGGTGGGGGTGCCGGAGGAGGTGGTGGAGGCGGAGCGGATGGAGGAAAAGGGAAAGGAAGTGGTGCGACTGGGTTACATTGGGTGTCCAAAGGCCCGGGTTTGGGGGCGGCGGTCAGGGAGGCCAGCAGGGGCGGACTGTTTTGACCATGGAGGATTTGGGGATGGCTGTTTCGGAGTATGGAGTTAGTGTGAAGAGGGGGGAGTTTTATCGGTGAGGGTTGATGAGGGATGAGTGCATTGGTGGTGGCTTTTACGTCTGTACTTTCTAAACGTGTGGTTCATTTTTCCCTCCCTTTTTACTTCCATATACTGGTTTGCTGGGTGGAGGTTATTTGGGAGGTGCGGGTTGGTTTGAATTATTTTTACAGGCTGCACATCTGGGATGGAGTTTAGGACGTTCTTCAGGATGGGAAGGAACCCGGTTTATAGTTTTCTTTATCTGATACAGGGCCATGTTATATTATATCATATCATGCAAGCCCCTCACGATTTTTTATTTTTTATTCATAGTCTTTTATTATTTTTTAAACATGATTTGCCAGGAATGGAACATAAGACGCGTTTTGAGCAAGGAAACATGAAAAAAAAAAAAAAAATCTAAAATCCTAGTATACGAAACATATATATACAAACATGAAATTGTAAAAAATAGCACTTTGGATGCTTTCCCCAAATATACAATCCTAGACGCCCGCTTTGATTTTGTTGAGATAGAAAATTCCAATATTGTTGCAGCCTCAAAGAACTCGCCTGAAAGAATATTCTTGCATATTATAGCCAGTCCTGACGATGGGGCTTCCAGGTTGCTTTCGAGGTATCGGGGCATGCATTCCTTTTCAGCACTCCATCTCCCTATTCCACGGGCAGAATAAAGGGACAGGCAGTTGGCTATATATATCTCCCATGCAAAAAATTGCTAACCATCCATTCCGTTCCAAAAGGCAATCCAATGCGCCAACAATCTTCAGACCAGCGGCGTCAACGCCCTTGTTGCAACCTACTCGGGTGATATCCCCTCCGCTTTAATCCGTACACACCTATTAATTCTTCGAATGCTCATATCTGAACCGCTTCCGTGTTCTAAAACGCCGAGCAAAAGACGGATAGCAACAGGCTCGTTAGTTATATAGATACGATAAAAGGTGCCATGTCCAGCAAAATTAAGACTGTTTCCGCAAATCAAAACAAAAAAGCAAAAAAAAAAAAAAAAAGAAAGAGGCAAAAAGGGCGTACTGCGAAAATTCACCCAACTTCCTTCCCACCATCTCGTCCGTGATATAAACCTCATTGTATGTCTTGCCGTTATGCACCGCAAACTTCAAGCCGACGAAATTGGGTAGGATCGTTGCAGAGCGGGCTTGTGTCCTTATCGCGGGTGTTCCAGGGGGTGGAGGCATGGTTTTTGGTAGTGGGAGGCTGTTGTATATGGTTACCATAAGTTAGTTTTTAGCATTCGGAGAATTGGGATATTGTCAATTGTGTTTCGATAAGAGGCGTTCTGCGCTACTCTGGGCCGCATCGAGCACGAATCGTTTGAGCGGGGTGGGGGGGGAGAATAAATTTGAGTTGAACATACGGAACAATATTTGGACCTGGACCAAAGTGATTGATGATTAGAGCGGGGATCAATGTGAGATACTAGAGGCATTAAAACGTACCCTTCCATACTGATCGCTTGAATAATGCGCGAGTCGGGAACATCTTGAATCAGTGTCTTCTTCGCTGGCTTCCTGGTGTCGTCTTCCTGACCGAACAAAGGCGCCAGTCGACAGGTTCCCTGGGTAGTATTTGATCAAGGTTGCAAGTACGGAGTACTGGAAATATATTTATCCGACCATGCATCAAGATTATGTCATCAAAAATTTAATTCAACCGTATATATGGATTTGTTCTTCTGGTTTCATTCAGCTTGAACTCGTTTTTCCAACAATGATATGCGTGAAATAATAATGATCTCTAGAAAGTGAGAAAATCGTAGACTAAAGGGTGAAGTCATCGTGATCGATTCTTGTTCCATTAGCCTACAAAATACTCCGCCATTCACATACTACTAGTACTTATCCATTTACTAGTACTATTCCTCTCAGGGGCTTTTGAGTTCAGGCAAACCCGCCGTAGCTATTATCACAGTAATAGAGATCAACCTCCCTATTATATTATTTACTATGTTCTAGTGGCATCTGCCCCTCCCACAGTTATCAAGCACGATAAAAGCATTTTCTTCCATCTCCCGCCTTCTCAATATCCCTAATGCGCCACTAGCTCCAACATTTACAGGCGCGTGCAGCGAGCCGTGTTGGGTGTTGCGCATTTCAGAAACGCTAATAACGAAAAATGAGACGAGTGGGATAGCTGGATCAAAGGACTCTGGGGCGGCAAAAGAGACTGCGGATTCATCATAAATTGGCCACATATTTATCGCACCAATTCAAACAGCAGCATCTCACAACTCCACTTCGTCGGGGAATTGAGCTCATAATAATAATAAAAAAAACATGCCGAACAGGCTGGTCCAGCAGACTGAGGTCGCATATTTAGCAAATAAAAATTATCGCGGGATTGCATGCCTTCACTGTGCGCGTTTTGAAATTGGTTTTTTGCGTTTCTATTTTGTCAACGGCCCCGTATGGTCGACATTTCTATGTCCGTTTATTCTCTCGCAGCCTCCCCTCGAACTATGTTGTCGGTCTTCGATGACTGAAAACGAGAAAAAAAATCAAAAAAAAAAGACATGGAAAAGAAGGAAAAACTTCTCCTCTGATCGGGGACCCATTTCACCAGTGTGATTGTTTTAAAGGGAGATCCATGGGCAATAATCATAAACCCCTTCGCTCTCTGAGAAGCATTCTGGAGAATATATATACAACTGTTTTTCATTTCCTCATTAGGGTAGCAAAATCCAACCTTGTCAAAGGGGGATGTTCATGATGTTCGTTTCAAGCATCTAATAATAACCGCTAAAAGTATGACGGCGCTCTATGCAAATGTTTTGGCTCAGGAAGAGAGAGTATGTGTGCGTTTTGAGGGTGATAGGAAACTAGGAATGAAAATGGGTAAGAAAATGGTAGAAGAGTAACCAGACCTTCCGTACAAGTAAAAAAACAAAAACGAATAGGGATATCGAGCCTTGTGTTCGTATTTCATTGCATTCCATCACTCTGTTCTTTTTCATCATTTCTTTACCTTTCTTTTCCTTCTAAGCCACAGCCACAATATTAAGATATGTGGCTTGAAACTAGCTTCATTTTTTATTTAAGCATTATATTTTTTTAAGCTTCCGCA
>LGUA01000761.1:0-11236 GCA_001660665.1 Emergomyces africanus | reverse complement strand
ATCATACTTCATTCATTATACATTATATTATAGAAAGAAAAAGAAATTTCTTGTTATATAATATTAATTAAGAAGAATTTGATCTTGTTTTCTTGAGTAACTTACTTAATTCATTTAATAATAGATTATTATGTTGTTATACAAGCTTCAGCTTCTCTACAGTAACATCACTACTGTGCTTTTGTCTCTATATGATGATTTCATCAATAATCACTTTTCTGTGATTGTAAAACATCTACTCTGTAGATATTCTTCATTATTTAAATCTATGTATGATATTCAAACTCTGCATAGATGAGCTATCAGCTAGATCAACTATTCACTTTCATCACAGATCAGAAACTGTGTTGATTGTATAAGAAAGTCAATAATCTGTATTATCTGTGTTGTCTGTATTGAATTTAAATGTTGTATAAAGTTTCTCTGTGCTCATACTCACACTTGTGTTTGCATCAAATTCAAACTCAAATCTTAGTCTCTCATTGCTTGTTATTATTACTGTACAGAGCTTCTCTGTGTCAAATCTGATTTCTGATTCTTCATTGTTTGCTGCTACTACTATACAGAGTCTCTCTGTATTAAATTCAAATTCTGATCTCTCATTATCTACTACTGTTGCTGTATGAAGTTTCTCTGCATCAAATCTGAATTCTGAGCTCTCATTGCTTGTTATCACTGTCACTGTATGAGCTCTCTCTGTGTCAAATTCTAGTTCATCATTACTATCAACTCTTACTGTAGAAATATCTGAGCATGCTTGTATAATAAAGCTCACTCAATCACTGACTAAATCTTCTATTTGAGTATTTAGTGAATCAAATTCTTTTTATACAGCTGTAAACAGACAGTCAGTGATAATTTCAAAATTCTACTGTATAATACACAATTGATCTATTACTTAAGACACTGTTTATCATAATTGTATCTTGTACAACTTCTTGATCTGTGTGTTGATTAGATATACAGTTTCTGTGAACTTTCTGTAATTATTTCACTGAAAGATCATATAAGTTCAGACAGAATGCTGAGAAAACTTGAGCTGTATGAGAGCTGAGTTCTGAAGCAGAATTATATAAAGCTATTACAGAAGATAAAGAAATTTCTGAGCTGCTAGATTATCATAATTCAGATATTTATCAGACTTTTACTACAACTAATCAATGTCAGTCAACTTCTGAATCTCTGATATCATGAAAACAGATTGATGATCTCATAAGTTATATAACTTGAATCACTGTAGATAGTCATTAATTCAAAATCATATAATCTGCATCAGCTTGTCTGATAGAGATATACAGGCTTGAGACAGATAGAACTCTCTCTCAAGATTAGAATTAAAGTCAGTCATAACTCATACAAACTTCTTGAAATATTTATCAGATAAAACTGACTCAGAGTATCACTATTTCACTGTCTAACACAATAAATCTGACTATTATTGATTTCAGTAAGCTCTGCAATTCTGATATTGTTGACTTATTCAGTTGAAAGATAAATAAAAAGTGGTTGATTTGGGAAAGATGCCAAATACTTACATCATTGCATAGCAAACCCAGTCGCTGCTAAGTGAGACGTAGTCGCGCAACTTCGAAATTCTCTTCCGGACATTAGCTGCATGGGGATTCTCAGTGTACGTGAAAGAGATGATTCCCTCACGGAAAACGACCATGTAAACGTTGATTGGCTCCAAGAAATCGTCACTGAGTTTGTCGATCTGGTAGAACGTCCGGAAACAGACGAAGTAGTACTGCTTGAACAATTCCACTTTTTCACGAGCTTCCTGCATCATGATATCCTCCGCAGTCAATGGATGAATGGAAAAAGCTCGCGAGATAGCTCCTACTTCGTCGTTGGTTGGGTTAAGTGCATCGAGCCACCATACACCTCCTTCGGGGCCTAGATGGAACAGGTCACGGAAAGTCTCTCCTTCAAGCACCAAGCCGCCCAGTTCACAGGCGTGGATGGTGTTTTGATATTCGGATGAAAAGAAGCTGAAGCGGTTACGTTCGTTCTCGTTATGAAGATACTTAACCTCTTTCTCATCCGCGACATGGCTATCACGCTTCTCGAGAGACACAGACGAGTCATTTTCAGGGGTCGACGGCCGCATGATAATTTTGGGAATATCCCTAACATCCGACTTGGGCCGCAAATCGTGAAAGATGCGAGAAGGTTTGACCTGCGAAGCCGTGCTGCCTTTGCGGGGGTAGGCATGGCTCACTTTTTTGCTTAGGGCGACAAATTCCTCCAGCTCCTCGAAGTCGATGATCGACGTTTTTCCAGGCTCATCGTACGGAGGGAAGCAAACATCTGCATCTTCCTTGAGACCACCTCTCGGGTCGATGGTGTCCGGTCCAATCGCGCTGGCATTGCTGAAGGTCGGGCGGCGCTTGTTGGTTCCGGTAGACATAGTCCTCTGGAGAACGATGTCCAAGTCCAAGGGTGCATGGCTCTCCAGAGTATTTGCGCGTTCACGGCGACGGGGCTCGGCAAACGCCTCGACAGAGTTAGGTGGGGAGCTTGATTGACTCGACGACGACGAGGCTCGAGAACGATTCGGGCGGTCATGCAAGGTAAAACTGCGCCTGGGGGGGCCCGATCGAATCGCCATAGGGTTCACAGACGTACGTTTCTCGCCAGGGGCAGGTAGGTCATCGTCAATAACTGCATGCTCAAAGTCTCTGGATATCGGTCCCACCTCGGGATGCAGGGCATCATTAATGCGACGGGGGATTGGGCTCCCTGCTTCTTGAGCCTGGCGCGCCTGCAACAACTTTTCCTGCCAGCTCAGCACAGAGTCCCCTCCCGCGTCCGCCCTTGGGAGAGACTCAGGCTGGAAACGGTGGTCATCCAGCTCTGGAGCAGGGGTGCTGTACCGGGTCTGGTACTTTTCCGATCTTGGCGACTCACTCATGGTGAATGAGGGGAACTACCCTGGTTGATACCGATTGAAAAAGCCAGCTTTGTGGATTTATAGTCTCTATCCTCTTTCAACCAAAAATACAACTCGCACGATGCCCGGAGTTGGTAGAGGGTGAGACGCCCGAAAGCGGCCCACGGCGCGTTGACTAGGCCACAACTGGAGAAAAAGGACGGGATGAGACACACACACGAAGGTACGGTGTCGCTCGATATTTTTCGTCTTTCCTCCAGCCCAGCCCACGGGCAATCGGGCTTATTTGTTCCGGGTTAGGCTTATACAGCCTTTAATGTATATATATAGATATATATATTTCCTTTTGAGGGGTAAAAAATGGGGGGGGGGGGGGTTCGTTGATATTGTAAAAGGCTAGTTATGGAGGCCGAGTGTCGCCCCCAGAGAAGACCCGGAATTTTGGGCCCAGGAGAGGGTGAATGAAGGAGAACTTGGTATAGTTGAGCCCCGCCAACTTGACTGTAGTTGAGGAAGAGGAGTTCAATGACTCCAGGGTCGCTGGATTGAAGGGTGCGAGAGAGGAGCGACCGGTCTGTTGGCTGGCCGTCTAAAAAAGGTTCGAGAAGACAGTTCAGCTGAAGGTACTACTACCAGCTGCGATTGGTAACTGGACAAAGGGAGAAATAGAAAACACAGAATCCCAGCAAGGCAGAAGGCAGAAGACAGAAGGCAGACCAAGATATGGGTAGTATACGGCCAGTGAAGAACAATGGTTAGATGGTTAGATTGTTGGAGGAGGAGAATGAAGAGGAGGAGGAGGAGGAGGTTTGAGGAGGAGGAGGGGGGCTTGTTGGTGGGCAAAACAAACTTTTTCCGAAGGGGCTTGGCGGCGGCGGGCGTCTACTTGCGGCGCTACCGGCCAATTGGGTTAGTCATCCGGGGGCCTGGGCCCTGTCAACCGGGCACAACAACGTGACAAGTACAAGAAATCAACTTTTTGTTAACTACTGTCGTAGCTGACAAACAAAATTCATTTTTATCCTTGATTCTGCCCGGTCTCTTTATCTGACTGACAGGGAAGTGCAACCCGGACATCCCCTACGCAGTACGTTCCCACCCAGCCATGGCTTCTGTGACTCCAACTTAATTCTATTCAGAGGCCTTGATTGATAGATAGTACTACGGAGTAGACCTAGTGCACATCCTCAGCCACCCCATCTACCTATCTATCTAACTACCCCGCCAAACATCGGTCAACTAGCTGGACACAACATGCAATTTTCGAGCACCCTTTTCATCCCATGAATTGCGATACCGGAGGTCTATGAAAAAGAAGATTCTATTCACGCCTCCACATAAAAATTGACCGTGAGGCAAATTCCCAATTGCGAGAGATCCAACTAATTTCTTACGAAAAATGAAAAATATCGTCTACATATACACCCAGGATAGAATTGACATCCTGTATGTAGGGACTCTGTAACCGAAGATTGCTTGCCCACGGCGGTTTGGGGCTAGAGTAGAATCGGCACTCGGTGTTGAAATACTGGTCAAAATTGTGCTCTTTTCATATGCGAGTACCCCCGGGGGTGGTAACTGGAACAGTTAAACAAGGTACACAGTAGGAATGGGTACTACTAGAGAGTCGACAGGAGAGATTGTTATCACACTGACAGGCGCCTCTCATCATTTTGGAGACTTTTCTTTGCGGTTACATGCCAAGCTGAATCATTTCGACAATTACTAGGAATCAGATTGAGGTGAATGGGACGGACAACTAGCAGTTAGAACGCCACCAAAAGAGAAAAAGGACGAGCGGAAATACAAGGGGATGCATATTTGTAGTATTCGTACACTCAAGGGAGGGTACATTCATCATTCAAGGAAGTCATACCCCACCACAGTTTTCCTAGATTATGCGGAAAACAAAGCTGTTTCTTCTTCTTGTTTTTTCTGGACCTCCCGCTCGGCTGGGATGCTGGGTTCAGTATTTACGTAAGAAGTGACTAGGATTTCGAAGGTTACGTGGTCTTCTGTTGAAATCTAGGCTCCTGGAATGATCAGCTTGACGTGGACTTGACAGGGCGTTGAACCAAGCAAAGTTAATCAACGGTGCCGATTGTAGTATATATATAATAATGATAATTATTTTGTTCGATTACGTTCGCCTGGGCATCTGACATAGCTACTTTCTGCACATAAGCATCCAGTATCAATTAAATAAATGAAATAAAATAAAAAACTAAATATAATGTATTATAATAGAAGATAGTAAGAATAAAAACTCATGGCCATCATTGAATATGCTGAGCACCATTGCCTAGTTATATTAAATTAACTATGTAAGCATCAAATCCCCCCTGAGTGAAGCATACCAGGATATCAAATAGCAACCTCAAAATCATACCCTCCTTCAAACCAATACACCAGGCCATATCATGTATACTATGAAAGAAAAGAAGAAGAAATAAATGGCGACAGAATGCGGCTGAATCCATAAGGCATGTGTACACCACGCCTTGCACAGTCAAACAATGAATGAATAAATATCTCCATACTTAGTAGTCCGTAGCTTTCCTGCTGGATACATATATGGCGCATCTTTCAAGTTCACTGACAATCGTCCTGCAATAAGCAGCACCAAAATAACCTTTTGGGCCAGGCTCCAGGCCTTGATGTAAAGGATCTGTAAACAATGGGCTCCAGAGAAAGGTTAAAAAACGAATTTTAATGCCTCATTCCGATCTGAAAAGGGTATAGGGTCTCGCCAGCTTTGTTCAGTGTTGTTATGAACAACGTTCATAATCGAAATATCTCAGCACATACTGTGAGCGGCCTCTCCATTTGACTGATTTCT
Source organism: Emergomyces africanus (assembly GCA_001660665.1). Lineage (NCBI taxonomy): Eukaryota > Fungi > Ascomycota > Eurotiomycetes > Onygenales > Ajellomycetaceae > Emergomyces > Emergomyces africanus. The sequence continues at coordinate 5,504 of LGUA01000761.1, read as the reverse complement.
CAAATTCCATGAATTCCAATCACTCCATCCAGGTTAGGCACTAGGCCCCTCTCAGGAACTTCTATATTCTGAAAAATAACCTGGGGGTGTTCTCGATAAGCATTTCGATTTCAAACTCACTTTCCTTTCCCTAGTTGCGTGCACACTTTCTTGTTGGAAACGCTGTCAGAACAAGGCGAATACTGCCATTTCCAACTTAACGAATGATGTAACATATAAATTATTAACGTCTAAATACAGGGTGTCATCTAAGTATAGTAGAGAGTAAAAGGCAAACAAACCTTTAAAATATGGTACAAATGAATATCTTACAGTCTCCCCCCAGAACATACAGCATACCAGAAAATCTATGTTAGATCATCGAACGCGCTCAATATCATCTCATAGACACCAAGCATAATCGCGGCGGATGGAATCGAACGGAGAAGATGTGGAGTTAAGCCACCATACAGTGCCCTGGTGCCCTCTTCAATCCATATTAGTCGGAAACATTGCATAACGCCGGTGTATTTATGAAGGCCGTTATTCATGGGTGCCTGTCGTAACCTCGTTCTAACAACCTAAATTATGGGTCAGTCGGTGCGCTACAACGGCAAAGAAACAAAAAGGTGCGAGTTTATATGTACTTCGTGAGGATATGCAATCAGCACCGCAAGAAGCTTTGCCAAACCCGCCGCGCCAGCCATACCAATCCCTTCTGTAGCTCGAGAACTGGTGGATAAATCTCTAGGACCATCAGATGCTTTGTCCTTTCGCCGCATGGCAATCTTCATTTGTTCGTAGAGGGCAAGGTGCAACGTCGTCTCCACTACCCCCAAGTAACTTGCCCCTAATCCCCGGTAGAGTCCTCTGAAGCCCTCTTGCCGAAGCACTTGACGAACACAATCGAGACTGTTCTTATAACGTCTGGATATTAACATGTTGGCATTTTGGCGCGAACTGTCCAACTGCAATCGTGTCTTTATTAGCCATATCGGGTTCGTAGCGGTGCCAGTTACGATACCCGCAGTGGCTGCTGAAATGATATGTCCCCATACGCCATCCTTTGCACAAATATTATTCTCAGAAATAAAGCGTTTGCAGTTCCCGTATGTGTAGAACTTGATTGCGCTGGCGGGGACGACACCAAGAAGATTGGGCCCTAGGCCCTTAAAGAGACTTCGCCATCCCTCGACATGGTGGATGGAAAATAGGATCCGGAAAGTCTCCTGAAAATGGTGGAAGGGAGCACGTAGCGGGTGCAATGTAATGGTCCGACTCTTCTTCTCGACTGCAGCCTGATAGAAATCGGACTGCAATCGCGTCCTTAGAACATCTAGAGGAGATGTCAAGAGGGCAGTTGCTAGCCCTCCACCTCTAACCCGCACGCAGCAAAAAAAATCAGTTACGGTAGTGCAGGTAAAATGTTAAAAATGTAAAATAATTTACTGGGCCTAGTTTTGACCCCTCCTCACGAAAACTTGGTGACAGATATATTGGATAAACAGAGCTGACAAAAAAACTCACGCGCCAGCAAAAAAGTGTACCAAGGATTTAGTCACTGAGTCTGCCACGGGTTGGTTTGCCGCCTTTTTAAGCAGTGGTCCATCTTTAAGTCTCTGGGACCCATCGTACCCATCCATATCCATATTCTGAGAAAAGTTCACCACTTGTTCAAATTTTTGGTACGTCGATCTTGGTAATCGGAGGATCGCGTTACTGACGGAGATTGCGGTCTGTGATGACAAATTTCATACTAAGCACGGATGGATCACGTAAATATTAAGTACTATCTTTAATGCCACACACACCAATCGAAAGGGGAACATAAGATCGCAATAGAGAGCACACAGTACGGAGTACGGAGTAGTCGAATTAACGTTACTATTTATTATTTGCATTTTTACATAAAATACGTTAGGGACTAGTCGATATTTTATTTTCCAAAATATTTAAATACTATCGACAATGAGGCTTTGGCTTCTTCTACCAAGGTTCTAGATTATACAAAATGTACTCCGCACATTACATGTAAATTATCTCATGATTTTCTACAACCGGTCATCCACATGGACCTGTGGCAGTCACATGGAATTAATTAGAATTCCGAGCTCCCCAGAGCATGGATATCCAGCGACGACAATAGGAAGTTTGGAAACGAGTATTATGTTTGTATGAAAACAAGTTGGTCATCAAAATAAGGTCCGCTTTGTTCCCTAAAAAACTGTCATTGTAAATTCATTCTAGTACATACTTGCTGGAAATCATTGATAGCCCCCATAGTAATCGAGTCCAGAGGTGGCCATGAAGAACCATTTAGTTAGATATCACGGGTGGCAGTAATTTGGTGGCTGATTTGATTAGTCTTAACCGCTTTGGCAAAGAAGATGAGCTACCACCCGGGTTCCGGACGCAGCCATATGGCTCTCAATTCAGCAAGATTTTGTGATGTACTAAAAGTGAAGGCTAAACTGACCTACTGAAAGGCGATGTAAGTGGTGGAGCAGGGTATAAACCGGCCTTCAAATGCTGGCCGGCTGCAAAGACGACAAAGAACGGTGGCCTCAAAAGGTGTTGAATACGATGGCACTCAACTTTCAGAGTGACACTGGGAATAATAGATGAACGGTAATATAGGTTCCCATAGAGAGACCATTGCACTTTATGTCCACTATAGCCGTTGTTCAATCGAAATTGATATCATAGATAGATATCGAACTGTATCCATCGGCTTTTGGGCACCTATCGTGTCGGGTTAAAGGGCCCCAGTAGCCTTCTCATGATAATAAGAAATAGAAAACAACAGGTATATGCGTACTCCAAATACGTTATGAAAAATCACGTACAATTCGCATGTGCGTACGTCGGACAGATATCTAAGCCAAACCAGTCATGTCCATCTCGATCAAAGGAATTAGTACGGAGTAGTAGTACTACTAGTAGCTTTGCAACCAACCCCCTTGTAGCTTGTCTTTCCTGAAGTTCGTTTTTGGTGTAAGGGGCAATTTTGCCGAGAGGGCGAGTATTCTTTATACAAAAAGCCTTCCCTATTTGAAAGGTTCTTTAACAATGACCATGACATTTTTTAGAAAGCGCTTTCATACTAGTACTGCCTGGGTTTGGGTGACACTAATTGCTAGCGCAAAACTTAAATTCGATCAAGCTTCAACTAAGTACTAGGTCCTTAGAACTTTCAACCGTCGTATACTAGAAGTTGAAAAATATATTAGTACGAATTGATTGGATTGAATATCTGAGTAACTATAGCTATGTAGGCTAACCGAGTGTATTATTGTACTGTCTACACAGGCCAGTCTACTTTGTGCTCTGATACTATGGAAGTGCAACCGCGGAACACAAAGCCACCACCTCCAAATACTAGTACTAGTACTTAGTAGTACTAAATACTAAGTACATATAGTATTATGGCATAAGAAGAGTAAAACCGGGCTCCATTTCTCCTTTAAATACCTAGATACCTATTTATAAACAAAAGGCAGTGCCATCCGTGCCATCTCGGCAGGTGGGAGGACTACTTGGACTTTTTCGGTCCCTGCAATTGGCAGACTTTTTCCACTTTCCCAAGGCGTCACAGACAGAAATCCAGCACGAGATCCCACCAGCATTACATCGGCAATCATAGGTGCTAGGAGTACAACGACTAAGACTAGAGTCGTCGGCGGGGCCTGTGCCCTCGTTGGACGCGGCCGATACAACATCGGCCGGAGGCACGTTATTGGCAGGGGCAGCCAGCGCGAGTGGCGCGAGGAGCAGGGCCAGAGCCACAAATTTGTTGGTAAACTGCATTTTGTCTGTCACCATGACGTTAGATTTGAACGCTTCGTTACTTAAATGAAATATCACCTATTTTGTGACGGAGGAGGAACAAACCTTGATATAACTTCAAGTATTGGTCTTAAAAAAAAAGTTCGAATATTTCGGTACTATTTGAGCTCTTGAAAATGACGGGCACAAATCTAGAAGATCGATTAGAAAACTGGTAAAATTTAAATCAACCGGGTGCGAATCAAGTTGAAGAAAAAGCTCTGTTCTCTGATCTGAATTTTCAAAGATTAAGAGCATGGAGGTGGGAAGAAGGCTCCTTTATGTAGCAATTAGTACCAGTACTATATCTCAGTGTTCATCGTGCGTGCCTCGGAGTTATAATTCAAATCTGCTAGCTACTCTATAAACTGACACTTCATTCCAATACTAGTATTTATCAGTGCTACGTAGTAAGCGTCGAGACTCACGGCCCGCTTTAAAACCCACACACCCTTGCTAAAAGAAATGGCAGGGGAGGCCCGCCCTTTGTGGAGTAAACCGTTTGGGCTGTTTTATGTTTTCGCGGCCCGTTCCTGTCAAATCCCGGGTTATTAGGGCCGAATAGATACGCCCCGGAGCTGCCTACGGCCTCGGGAAACGGCCTCGGGAACTACCACGGATATATAAGCCGGACCTTATCCATCTAGGGAATAAGTTTGCGCCCAGTTACCCAGTTTCTTCTTTTTTTGGCTACCTTTAAGTATTACTCTGAGTTCTTAAGCTATACAGATATAAACTTCAACAGCGTATTTAGATTGAATAATGGGGAGAATGTAACCTTAATAGGCAAGGTGGACCGTATAACTCCTTGTGTAAGCTCCTATGCCAACTTGAAGTCTCAAGACAGTGAGGCTGCCAAGTCTCATCTTTTCTCATCGCATACTGTACTTTGTCTCCGTACAGCATCGCGAGATCATAATCAACTTCTTTAATATGAAGTAGCGAAAGCTCTGAATAGAACATCGAGTGAAGTATACAGACGCCAAAGAAGAGAGGAAAAAAAATTTAAGAAATGAATATATTTTGTACAAATGATTGTGTTAACTATGATGTGGAAATAATTAAAACTACTAGTATCAGAAAGAAATCACCCTAAAGAATCTTAATAATGATATTTCTTTCCTCCCTATATATCCTTGTCTGCACCCCTGAGGCATGAAGCTCTATATATAATGCTCTATCTATAGAGGATGATCTATAGATCTCTACGGTGATGAGGTGGCAGTGTAACAATAAGAGAGTCACAAGAGTGGAGTAACTAAGTAAAAAATCTAACCTAAAAATTCAACAAAAACTCATCATCATTTGAAGAATCACCATTTTCTGCGCGTCGCTGCTAAAATATGCCAGGAACGGGAGAAAAAGCTGATGAACACTAGTAGTGTACAATTTGAAGCTGTCATACGCCACTACTCCACTATACTTGTACATCCTCTGCCTCATTAGTATATAGTACGTGGTAACCGAACACTGTGTCAATACCAAGACTAACTTGGCGTAAGCTCGATCCCTCGATTAAAGTCGTGTTGAAGGTATTTCTGGCAGAAATTAACTTTATTTACATTCTAATAATCACATTCAGTTGGACTCCGCGCTCTGTGATGGAGTATGCTCAATTCTGCTCTTGCAATTAATCTCCGAACCTCCAGCTTTGAAATTATTATAGGCTGGAGCTACAAGAATTGCTAAACTTGTGAAAG
>LGUA01000760.1:0-11236 GCA_001660665.1 Emergomyces africanus | reverse complement strand
ATAATAATACTGCCCACGTGAAAAATAATAATATCAGCAGCAACTTTGTCTGTCTTTCTCGAAAAGGCTGGAAAGGGACGCCAAGACGCCAAGACTATCCCAAGCTATTTCCTGTTCGGGTTTAGCGACATCGGGGGGTTTGCTATCATCGGTCACGTGGTTGTTTTCTGCGCCCCTGATCAATACTACTACTACTACTCCGTACTAATAGTATCCATTTTACCAGGTAATCAGGAAAGATAAGGGTTACCTATAGGTAGGTAGGTAAGGGGTTTTGAAAGTCAGAGTTCCGTGAAATATCCACAGTTGCCCTCGAAAATAACGGTGTAGGGTGAATGTTTGTACTCTGTACTCCGTACTCTACTACTAGCTACTAGCTAGCATTATGGGTACTACTACTAGTAGTATGAGAACAAGAACACACACACTATTGTGCATTCCTACTTCCTTTTTGATTTGATGGACTTGCGCGCAATAAATAGGCTGCCTATACAATATCAAATCAATATGACGCCCCTCTCTAATACAATGGGCCGGTTCAATTGGTGCTTGCTCTCTCTCTAGGTGTTTCGGGAGGTGTGATGGTGAAGTAATATATAATATATATATACTGCGTAGTAGTAATTGCCGCATTGAATACAATCAGGCATATTCTACTCCTTCCTTCCCTCCCGTCTGTCTTATATATATCCAATATACATTCCTTTCGTTGTCTCACTTTCCTTCCACAGTCACAATAACCACAACCAACAGAGAGACAACCTTAGTGTGTGGCAAACGAAAAGAAGATTAAAAAAGAAAGGAATACCCTCAGAAAAGGTATGTGAAATTGAAGAGAGAAGTAAGAATGGTGACTTTGGAAGAGTGTATCTAAACAAAATAAATAGAAAAATAGAAAATAGAAAAGTATATACAGCAGCAGAAAACCTCTCAACCCAGAAGAGCACCCGGCCCCATATTATCGCACTATATTTATTTTAAATACCAAGCACAACTAAGTATTATTTACTATTTCTTCTGTTCTCACAGCTTAGCCTTGCTCTGCGCCTTCTTGAGAATGGGCTCCATCTTGGTCGCCTTCATGACATTGCCCTTGATCTTCAGCTTGCCGCCCATGAAGAGCCGCTGCGCATTCGCCTTGCCGCTGACGAGCGAGGCAAAGTCGGAGTCGGAGAGTTGGAGTGTAACTGTAGATTCATTCGCGTTAGTTTCTTATATATATAGTATTCTTGTAGCTATAGCATGAAGAAGTATTGTGGAAGAAAAAAAAAGAAAAAGAAAAAGAAAGAAAAAGAATTACCATCAGCCTTGCCCCCAGCAGGCGCCGCGCCCTTGCCAACGACACCTTTATCCTTCAGGTCCAGGTACCAGCTCTCAGTATCTCCTTTCTCGTTGGTCAGGGTGAAGGCGAAGATGGATTTGGCGGAGTTGATGGCATCATCGCGGTCAGCTGCGTTGGAGCTGATGGCGGCATTGATGGCGTCAAAGGCCGCGGAGGAAGGGAAGGCAGCTGTTTTGTGGTGGGGGGGAGGAGGTTGTTTTTCGTTAGTTACTAGCTACTGGTAGTTTATGATTTGGGAGGTGGTTTGAGGTGGTTGGATTTGAAGTATGGGATGAGGTGGGATGGGATAGGATTGAATGGGATGGGATGGGATGGGATGGGAGAGAGCAAGTGGGTATTTTGGCTTACGGTTTGCGAGAGACGGCATGGTGAATGAGAATAATAAATATGTTTTGGTGGTAATGTTACGTTTTGGTTGAAAATTGTTGGTACTAAGATTCTTTGGTTTTCTATCCGGGGACGGAGATGGGGGAAGCCTGGGAGAAGGGAGAAAGAAGAAAGAAGAAGAAGAAGAAGGAAAAGAAAAGGATGGCTTCCCGTTCTTGATATATGTGTTTTGATGTTACAGTACTTTCTCGTACTCCGAAGCTTCCACCGCAGAAACCCTAGCGCTTCCCCCCCCCTAGAGCATGTGAATATGGGGAACCTTGCGCTTAGTTACCGAGGCTAGACTCGAACTGGGGGACAGCTTGGTGCTGGAACTTGAAAAGGGGAGCCCTGGGAAAGACCCCATAATACTTACTATGCAGTATACACTCTACGCACTAGGCTATGGTTGGCTGGCTTTTTATTTTTATTTTTTAGGGCTGCTTATATAAATATACTTATGCAGAGCACGAATTACGCAGCTCTGACATGGGGTTGTTTATCCCTGATATTCTTATAATAAGCTTTGCTCCGGACTTAAGCGGACACATGATTGTGGCAGTACCATTTTTGGGACAATACTAGTAAGAAGAGTAAATACGAAACCCATAAAATTCCATTGGGGGTTTGTAATAATTACAAAATATAAAAAAATATAAATATAAATAAATAGTGCCAGTTAGCTAAAGCTATCATAAATACTATATATAGCTATATAGCTGGTTGATTGGTGGAATGTTGATACATTTGTTTTAACAACCGAGGCACCAACGAAGAGAAAAGCAGACGATAAAATGATGATGATAAAACACAACAAAGGAAAAGCAACAAAAAGAGCGTAAACGAAAGCTTCATCGCTTCGTTATTTCATACTTCATAGTTCATGGATCATGGCGATCATGGCGTGGTCGTTCGTTCGTTCGTTCGTTCGTTCATATGTTTTTGTTTTGTTTTTTCTCTTTTTCCCCAGCCTCAAAAAACAATATGCCTACCTAACCTGCCATGACTCTGTTCCGTACCAGAGCAAAATAAGTGCGCGCCAGCCAGAGAGAAAAAACCCGATGTCTCCCTCCCTCCCTTTTTTTAAATCCTGGATTGTTGTACCGGTTTTGTGTATGATGTCCCCTTGAACTTCTCCAGCATCACAAGACAAGACAAAAACTCCCCCATATTTAAACCATTCCATCAAGCAAAATAATAAAACATTTGAAAATAAAAACAATCGTCAGTAAAACTCATGACCGAAAGACAAGACGCAACACCACACTTTATACTAACAAGGCCACTTTTTTTTTTTTAAATTTTTTTTTTTTTTCACCGCCAACTAAACACCGACGCCCTCAAAAACTTCTTCACATGATCCTGCCTGCACCACAGTAAATCTCTTGTCCGCGAACTCGCCCGCTGGAAATGGCTTTTGGCCTTCCCACCAGCATCAGCACCCGCACCACTACCCCTACTGGCCCCACTACCCCCACAAGCCGCCCCATACACCCTAAAATTCTTCAACCGATCCTTCCTCCTCTCCTCATCCCACAGCACCTTCTGCACCTGACTCCGCCCCATCCCCAGCGGACTAAACATAATCGGCACATCCATCTCCTCCCGCTGCTTCTCCTTCCACCGCTCACTGCCTGAAATCTGCGTCAGCGGCGCGAGCGCATCATCCCACGCAGCCCCATTGCGCAAGCATGTGTTCTCAAAATTGAACTCGTGCACCGTGTGCCGGTGCTCGAGGATGAAAGCGGAGACCTGTGCGGCGTCTACAAGGGCATTTTCGATCTCTGCGTAGCGCAGGTGGGGGAACTTCAAAGGTTGGAGAGGCGCGGCGGAGCGTTTGGGACAGAGGGTTGAGGCGGGTTCGGTGGGGCTGGGTTGGAGGCATGGCTCTGTGGAGAGGGAGAGGGGGCAGGGCCCCGGTGCGCCGCGCCAGCGGAAGGTGAAGCGGGAGAGGGATTTGAAGTTTTGGAGGTATGAGTGGAGGAGTTTTAGATGGTCCTTGGGGCGGTTGGGGGCGGGTTTGTTGTTTTTATGTTTGATCTTGCGGCTGGTGTTGCTGGTGTTGCTGGTGTTGCTGGAGGTACTGATGGGGGAGGTGTTGGTGTTGGCGTTGGTGGTGGTGGTGGTAGTGGTGGTAGTAGTAGTAGTAGTAGTATCGATGTCGTATGGGAAGCTGTCCATTTCAATGGAGAGATTACGGATTTGCGCCCAGCGTTTACGTGCTGCGGGAGATGCGCCGAAGCCCATGTTTGGGCGGAGATAGAGGACTGCCCCCGGGTGAATGGGGAGGAGGGAGAGTGTGTCGAGAGATTTCAGGGGTGCTTGTTCAATTGCGATGCGAAGCGATATTAGGGCGTAGTCCACGACGCTGCGGCGGTAGCGGTGCCCAGCTACTTGGCCATCGCATGACACTTTGAGGTGTCGTAATGAGGTCATGGCATTGAATGCGCGAATAAACGACGGCACATTCGTAACGGCGTGGAATAATGGCGGATACTGTTTCGTTAACAGTTCTGTCATTTCCCAGGTGCCGTATCGTGGGAAACTGAGTCTAGACGCTGCCGGGCAGGAGGCGTATACTTGTGGTTCGTAGACAAAGGTTTGCTCCTCCCCAGTAACGGGGTCCAACAACGGCGGAAGAAAAGTTTCCGGCGAATGGGGCATATTAAAATTAAGAGTTTTGATGCAACTTCCAATCCGCTCCAGGGCGGCCATGCGTGCCGGACGGGTAAAGGTGCCATTTCGAAACTCCACATCCACCTCTGCGAAAAGGACAGGGGCGGTGCGGTAGGCGAAGTCATGGCACACCAGTCGCATGGATAAAAGGTCTTCTTTCGGCATACATGCGAGAAAGGCATCTCGGGTCAGATCTGTCCACCAGAATTGGAAAAAGGCGGCTGCGGACGACATGTTGATGAGAATTATTGATCATAGCGGCCAGAGAGCCGAGTCCAAATACAAAATGTTCTTGAGAGGATTTGTCAGTCATGATCTCGTTTAAAATAATGAATAGATTATGGATTTATTCTTTTTCTGCTTCCCCTTCTTTTATATTTTTTTATTTGTGCGGGTGGATGTGAATAGGAGGACCAAAAGTATGAGAAGGATCAGTTTTCGCATACAGATTGAAAAGAGCTCTGCTCGGTGTAAGATCAAGTAAAATTTCGGTCAATGCCCTTGCCTGTTTAAGTACTTATATATTTTTTCTGGGCGCTCTTTCTGTCGAATATAATAAAATGAAAAAGGACTACTAGGAAACTGGAGTGATGTCAAGAAGTATGCCTGATACTTCGAATCTGGCTTCTGTGTGGTCAAAAGGAGAAAAAAATGGCCCAAAAACTGCCCGAGGTAGTGTTTCACTGGACGGTACTCCGTACACACAGAAAATGTTTCAAAACATATTGAAACAACAAAATAAGGACTGAGAAATCGGGCAACCGTGATGTTATAGGGTCGGGCAGCCAGATTATGGTTTTCCCCTTGCGCCCGTATCCCGCCAGAAAAAAAACGCGCCAGAAGACTGGAGAAACGTCTTTTGTCGTTTCTCCTTGCTCCCTACTCTTTTTTTTCTCGTGTCGCATAGCGCGAGTCAGATTTGGGGTACAAAAACAAAACTGTTCGCTGAGAAGAAGCGGTCTACGGAGTAGGGCAGGAGCCAAAAGTGACGGTTCTGCAGGACCGGTAGTCAATAATCGCGAGAATGGTACGGTCGTGAGAGGTATCCCGACGCGATGAGTGGTTGGAACGGGGCAGCGAGGGACGACTTTCTCGGGGTGCTAGTTTACACAGCATGGTCCGGGGTTCCCAACCACCCTCTCCACATCTCTGGCGCTGGGACAACCCCCCGTGTTTCGCCTCTGGTGATGCTCACCGCAACATCAGCGCGCGCACTGGTGGTCTAGCGGGGACTTGGGCGTGGTTTGGAACAAGCTAAAATCATGTATTCCACAGTCTGGCCTATCCTGGCAGCATCGATGCCTGTTGAGAATCAGACTAAACTAGACACGGCTAACGGCCTTTTGGCCAAGCTCTTGGCCTTTCACGCGTTTTTTATTTTGACGTGAACAACAATTAAACGCGCGACATCGCGCAGAGAGAGATTTGGCGAGGGGCGGTTGCAAGGGGCAAGGGGCTTGGCATGGAGTAGGCTGCCCCAGAGCTTTGACAACTTGAGCCTATCTTCTCCGTACGGAGTACGGAGAAGAAGCGCGGCTTGAAGAGGATGCGAAGGGCGTTGAGCTAGCACGATCATGTCAATGCGACCAAGGCCCTATCTAGTGTCTGTTAGCCTGGCTTTCGACGTGGGATGATCCAAACCTGGCGATGTTCTTAACCCGATATATTATTTGATATTGGTTGTATGTATTCCATGCAGTCCATATAATCCCCTGGTCTCGTTTGGTAGTAAGATAGATCACCCTAGAATATGACACCATCTGCACTGAATTTGAGGTTACCAGCTCAACAGATTTGCAACGGAAAATTATCCCTTGAGCTTTCTGTGTGCAGTGTAATCGTTGACCCCGGCTGTCCAGCACCCCTAATCGTCTAGCTCCTGCTACCCTTTTGAATCAATCGACCTCTCCCTCCATAGTAGGAAATGACATTCCCCAAGAAGATGGTTTTGTCGTGTGTCAAGATCGTAATGCAGTGTCCAGTCCCCGTATACTACCTCTATACCTAGTAGGTACTCTGCTGGTAGAGTGAATTTGGACTTTGATGTCGAGGACGAGAAACTAGGCTCATCAGGATAGAATATCTCGTTGACTAAGCTCCCTTAGTTATTTAACTTAGTTAAACCTTCGTTAGTTGCAGGGCGCCAAAAGATTATTTTCCGGCCCCAGGAATCGGGGTATTGGAATTGATGCTAGAGCTCTAGGATGTTGTGCGATTCAATGTGCCTCACAGAGAGATAAAATAGGCAGAATTGACACAAGCAGCACATATACTGACGCCCTTTGACACGCAGAGGTATATCCATGGATATACATACCCCTTCGCTTCGTACCGCTGAATTCTGCGCCGTGTTTTCGCGTTCTGGAGCCGAAAGCGCTTCGCGCGAAGTCTATTTTGAGCAGTTTTTATTTATTTTAACGATTTCCTCATCCACTGCTTCAATCTTTTCAAACCTTCCCATACAGTTTGCTTTACAAAACCCTCATCCTGCTCCCAATATCTCCCGCATTCCGGCTGCAGCAAGGCTCGCGTTGTTCGCGAAATTCAGAAGCGCCCCTTGGTTACTATTATTATTCCTTCCGACGATATAGTTACCTGGACACTGCTGTGCCGCATTCATGTCCCACCCGAAGACAACTTGAGCCTTGTATGCAGCCTGCCGCCTAGTCTGAATTGAGCGCTGGAGAAGCAAAGCCGCGATCAGGTTGGCATCTATCGATTCCTTGCTTTGATATTTAAAGCGTTATCTAGCTTACTTCGTCTTGTTGACAGGAGCCCGAGAATTCTCCAACAACACATCCTACCCCCAACGCGTTCCCCGTCGTCCCAGATCCTCCGATCCTCCAGAACATGGAGCCAAACACTGTTCTAGAATCGACGTCCACCGACGACATCGAGCCTGAGAATCACTTTCAGGTCTCTCATGAAGAAGCTACAATTACAGTGGATCCACTCCAGGGCGGAAATCCACTCTCCGACGGGGATGAGATGGACAACGATCTCCAACGGGTCCTCACTGCTAGCACTGAGCCTGGATCAGCTGTATCCTCGGAACCAGAGTTAGTTGCTGCCCGGTGCAGACTCATTGAAATTCAGGACGATTCGACGGGCCCGGAATATTCTGGACCTGGCTCATCGGCTGCGTCTACTAGACTCTCGCCGAGCAGTTTTTTTCAGGATGAGGATGTCGCGGATTTGGGCGCGATGCCCGTGACGAACGATGATGAGGGTACTCGTCTATCAGCAGACTCCGATGATTCGGACTTTCCTACCATCCTAGTTAATTCAAATTCAACACGAGAAGAGCTGTCACCGGATCCCACTGGCAAGCTCATTTCAGACCGTAAGCGGCCCCGAACGATATCCGATTCCAGCTTGCCTGCCAATAATGGGTCTGGCTCGAAGTCCAGGAAGACTACTCCATCCCCCTTAGAAAATGGCGGTCCGTCGTCTGGCGTGAACGACTTAGCACTACGTCAGCTTTTTGCACTCCCTGGAAGTGATGACTTTGAAGAGTTAGAACGTGAACAGCTGGAGGCTGAGAACTGGCTTAAACAAAAGAAAGAACAAGAGCGCCTGGATGAGGAATTCGCTAGATCATTACAGCAGCACTGGAATGAAGAGGCCTATTCAACTAGTTCTAGCTCTCCCACGCTGAATCGTTCACAGCAGACACTACCCCCAGGCTTTCACACAAATTTTCCCATCCCTGGTGCAGGACATTCGTTCATTGATAAAAATTCGGGTACTAAACCCGCTTACAATATGGCAGGATCCAGTTTTAAGCAGGGTGGAAAATCTGGACCTCCTTCTAAATTTAGCGAAAGCTGTATTGAAATCAGCAGCGACAGTGAACTTGAGCAGACGTACCCTCAAGTTAATTATGCCTCCTCGAGTCTTTCGGGTCCAGGGAATCATGACTGGCAGCTAGCAGCTGCAATCGAGATGGGACTCCCCTCGAACGCTAATACCGTAAATCCTTTGTCTTCGAGTTACTCTACCTCCTATCGCAGCAATAATCCCACCACTCATCAGGTCCGGGAAGATAGATATCTAACGCAACCCAGCAATTCTAGATCCTTGTCAAATCCATATATGCCTGGACCTAAACCAGACGCCAGGCCTATTCCCTCTGATCGTTCCAAATATCAACTTTCAAACCCATCGTTTAATGGGCATTCAAGCCATTACCATCCTGATTCTTTTGGACACGGCGTTCTCGACTCAGTCATCTCCATGGCTACCGCAGAGCTTGAGTCGCGGGGTATGAGTTCGAGGTAGGTAATATTATATTTGGCCTGCTGTGTAAAACCCACTTGTGGAACAAACTAAAAGGCTATCTTGCTGACCCTGCTTGCCAGACACTTGTCTTCAGCGATCTATAATCAGATAACGCCGGAAACTACAAAGGACGAATTGCAGCAACTTCTGGAAAATATTCGACCCGACGAGGAGCTTGACTGCAACCGTGTAGGCACCCCGGAAGCGCTGAAATTTACATTGATGGAACACCAAAAGCTTGGCTTGGCATGGATGAAATCTATGGAAGAAGGCTCCAACCGAGGCGGCATTTTAGCTGATGATATGGGCCTGGGAAAGACAATACAAGCCATAGCACTCATGGTTTCCCGACCATCGACGGACCCGGAGCAGAAAACGACTCTCATAATTGCACCGGTTGCTCTAATCCAACAATGGAAGCGAGAAATTGAACGGATGCTAAAGCCAAAGCATCAACTGACTGTGTTTATTCTACACAATGAACGAGGCGCAAAGTTCAACAATTTGAAGAAGTACGATGTGGTGCTAACCACCTTTGGAACCTTGGCTTCAGAACTTAAACGAAAGATGAATGCGGATAGGATGAGGACCGAAAACCAACATACCTATCAAAATCTCCAGCCTGACGATGCATTTATGTTGCCGCTTCTTGGTGAGAGGAGTAAATGGTACCGGGTAATCGTTGATGAGGCGCAATGCATCAAAAACAAAGACACCAAATCTTCCCAGGCCTGCTTTCTCCTAAATTCGACTTACAGGTGGTGTATGAGTGGCACTCCAATGATGAATAACGTATCGGAGCTCTACTCCCTGATTAAATTTTTGAGGATAAAACCGTACAATGCTGTTGAAAAGTTTAATCAGGTGAGTGATTAGGCTAACCCAACCCTTTGCTTTCTTAAATATTCGAGAGAGAGGGCGCGCGCTAACGATTACGTGTTTAAGGCTTTCGCTACCCCCTTAAAAAGTTATAGTGTACAGCGCCAGAATATTGCCATGCAAAAGTTGCAAGCTCTATTGAAAGCTATTCTGTTACGGCGGACGAAAACTTCGAAAATTGATGGCAAGCGAATTTTGCAGTTACCGCCCCGAACTACCGAAAAGAGACATGCCGTATTTAGCGACGATGAAAAGGCACTTTACGACGCACTGGAGTCTAAAACCCAACTTCAGTTTAACAAATATCTTCGCGCAGGCACTATTGGACGCAATTACTCTAATGTTCTAGTGTTACTTCTCCGGCTACGGCAGGCGTGCTGCCACCCCCACTTGATGACCGATTTCGGGGTCGAGGCGAACGCTGAAACAGAGAAAGTTGATCTGATCGAGAATGCAAAGCGGCTCGGGCCTGCTGTTGTTGCGCGTCTTAAGGGGAATGACGCCATGGAATGCCCGGTTTGTATCGATGCAGTGGAAAATGCAGTTATTTTCTTTCCATGCGGCCACAGCACTTGCGCGGAGTGTTTCGCTAGGATATCAGATCCATCTCGGGGCCTGATACAAGGCAATGATGGTTCGGTCTCTATCAAGTGCCCGCATTGTCGCACGTGGATCGACCCCAAAAGGATCACTGATTATTTTTCCTTTAAAAAAGTATTCTGCTCTGAACCTGGTGAGGCAGATGCGGAGGAAAATACCACTGATGCTGCTGGGCCGTACCTCAACGGCGAAGACGGGGATGTTGGAAAGGGCAAAGGCAAAGCGGTTGAAAAGCCCCATAAGTCGCTGCTACAGTTAAAGAAAGCTGCCGTCAGAAATGTCGAGGCAAAGAGGGAATACCTTAGCTATCTCGCCGAGAACTGGGTGACCAGCGCCAAAATCGACAAAACGATGGAGATCCTCCGCGATATTCAATCTCGCATTCCCGAGGGTGATAGTAAACCCGAGAAAACCATTATATTTAGCCAGTTTACCTCCCTACTGGACCTTCTTCAGGTTCCCATCTCGAGAGAAGGGTGGGGTTGCCGCCGTTATGATGGAACCATGCCGCCCAATGCTCGCAACGAAGCTGTCATGGAGTTCTCCGACAGCAACGACTGTACAATTATGCTTGTTTCCCTGAAGGCCGGGAACTCAGGCCTAAACCTCGTCGCGGCTTCCCAGGTAATCATTCTCGATCCATTCTGGAATCCGTACGTTGAGGAGCAGGCGATCGATCGGGCCCATCGCATCGGGCAATTGCGGCCTGTAATGGTACATCGCATCCTGGTGGAGAATACGGTTGAAGACCGTATCCTCGCGCTACAGGATAAGAAGCGCAATTTGATCGAGGGAGCATTGGATGAGAAGGCGAGCAAGACTATTGGGCGCCTGAATACACGCGAACTTGCTTTCCTTTTCGTAAGTCTATATTTTACCGCGATAATCCCTAATTTTGTGGAACACCCTACCATGCCAAAATTATTGTCAGCAAAAATATCCCACTGCGTCGGAAGTAAAAAGCTAAATATATAAAAAGGCGAAAAAAAATTGGAAAAAAATTGTTTTTTTTTTTTGAACAAAGGAAGGTATATATGAGACTTACTTTCTGCTATCAGTGTTGGGCCAGCGTCTTAGACCAAGCTCTCTCTC
>LGUA01000076.1:0-37720 GCA_001660665.1 Emergomyces africanus | reverse complement strand
GAAGGCGGGATTTATTAGAATAAGATAAACTAGCGCAACACATACATGTTAAAAAGAACGTACTCCTACGCATCCACCTGTGGTCAGCCGCACCAACTCCCCGTTCCTGAGCGCGGGTTCTAACGGTAATGGAACCCGACCAAAGTCCCCCCTCTCCGCCTCAGATGATAAAACTGCTTCACCTTCCCCACCTGTGGCTGTTCGGTCCAACCCTGCGGTTCGTAAAACAGCCGCTGCCGGCGCCAAGAAGGGAAGTGTATTGGGGTCGAAAAAGGCTCCGAAATTGGGAGCCAAAAAAATTACCACCTCCGATGCCATAGACTTTGAGGAGGCAGAGAAGAGGGCGAAAGAAGAAGCAGAGCGTATTGCGAAGCTAGGATATGACCCCGAGGCAGAGAAAGCTGCAGCTGAAGCCAAGAAAACTGGAACTTCTGCCTCAAAAATTGCTTCGCCAACACCGATTAGTCCTGCCAGGGGTAGCTTCGGGGCTACCAGGAGTCATGAAAGGAGTTCCAGTGAAATTGAACGTCTTGGAATGGGTATGGGTCGTCTTGGATTCGGCCAAGTTGGCGCTGGGCAGAAAGCTCCTGTCCCCAAGAAGCTAGGCTTTGGAGCCACTGCGGCTTCCAAGGCCGCTGATGGTGAGTAGTCATTGATACCTGCAGGCGCTTTGTGTATCTATACTTCTGCTAACTATCTTCTGTTAACTATTTAGACGAAGAATTAGAATATGCCAGGAGTAAATTCGGCAGCCAAAAGGGTATCTCCTCAGACGAATTCTTTGGTCGTGATCAATTTGACCCAGCATCCCAGGCCGAGGCCAAGAGCCGCCTTTCAAATTTCGAAGGCGCTACGTCTATCTCTAGTAATGCATATTTCGGCCGTCCTGAAAACGATCTGCCTTCTACGGACGAGTACGGTAATTATGACGATCTCGAAAGCGCAGCGAAAGACTTTGTACGACGATTCGGAATTACGGCGGGTGATGACTTGGAGAATTTGACGCAAGCTCTTGGTGAAGGTGCAGTGAAGTTGCAAGGTGGGTTTCCTTTTCTTGCTACCCTTCGTTTTTTTTTTTAATCCACTTCTAGCCTCCTTGCTCCCGGCATGGTAGATTTCAATGAGCTAACTCATAGGTACGTATGTGATGTAGGAGCCATTCGGAACTACCTCAACAGTTAAATTGATAATGCATATCTCGATTTCCTTTTTCACTTTTCAGCATACGGGGACGCGTTGATCTTTTCATTATTGATTTAAATTTCTTAGTCGAAAACTTTCCTTTCCATTCTTTTTTTGTTTGATGATGAAGTTCTTCTGGAAGGAGGTAAGATATATATATAAAGTGGACGCGGACACATTCAGGGAAGACGCTAGAGGCGGAAATTAAGTTGATGATGATGCCGCCGATGCCGACGAATGGCTGGCTACGATTGGGGCCAAGTACAGTAAATAATATGGCGAAAATAGAATACCAAATTTGCGTTTCGTTCGTTTTTCTGTGTTGGCATTTTTCTTCTGCCGTTCTTGTAGGCAAGCTAGCTACGTCAAAGTCAAAATCAATCATGAATAGAATATGTTGAATTTCACAACAATCCATCCGCTTCTTTCCTTGCCCTTCATATATCCACAGGGTTTTTAGACAATCCCTTAATATAATTGGTAATAGCCGCCGTTCAAACTCTGTACAAGAGGTAGTAACATGTTGTACAGTTTAGTACATAATGCTAGACAACGCCTCCAGCAGCAAGCATATCAATCCAAACACAAGTACGACCTACGATAATTGAAGTTGAAATGTGAAAAGGGTCAGATCAGAACCTTTATGTTGAGCAGAATAGCGGCAAAGACGAGCTGGCACTCTGCCCTCCATCTCCCCCCCACCCCCGCCACCCGCCCATAAAATCCATTCCACTCAAGCACCATCCCTATAAATCGCATCCGCCATCTTTACCACCTGGTTCATCTCCTCCAAATCATGAACCCTCACTGCATCCGCTCCACCACCAATCGCTGCAGTAACCGCCGCCGCCGTACCCCAAACTCTCTCATTCGGTTTGCTAACGCCCGTAATACGCCCGACAAACCCTTTCCGGCTCGTACCCACCAACCATGGGAAATAACTCAACCCTTCAACCCCCTTCTTCAGGCAATGCATATTCCTCAGCAGCTCTAGGTTCTGCGCTTGGTTCTTCGCAAAGCCAATTCCAGGGTCTAAAATTATCCGCCAGCGCCGCACGCCAGCGTTTTCCGCTGCTCTGACTCTCTCAATGAGTTCGTTGGCAACGCCGTCAACTACACCGCTGCCGCTGCCACTTCCACTGCCATGATCATGACCCTGACTGATGAGATCCCGGCCATATGCGCTATAATCAGTAAGTTTCATCATTGTCTGTGGCGTGCCGCGCATGTGCATCAGTATTACCGTCTTTTGGAGCTTGGCCATCGTAGTAAGCATACTCGTGTCCATGGAGCCCGCAGACACATCGTTGATGATGTCTGCTCCTGCGTTGACCGCCGCCTCCGCGACAGCGGCACGGTATGTGTCGATGCTTATGGCGATCTTGTTGGCTTCAGGGAGGGAGCGGATGTGTCGTATGGCGGGAATAACTCGGGAAAGCTCCTCCTTTTCCGTCACTGGGCCACAGTCGGGGCGGGTACTTTCGCCACCTACATCAATTATGGTGGCTCCACCACGGATGAAAGTGTGGATGGCCTCCGTGAGGGCGGTCATGTTTGTGGACGAGTGTTGTCCGCCGTCTGAGAACGAGTCCGGGGTTATGTTTAGGACGGCCATGAGGTGTGTTGTACGTTTGGGGTCGGACGGACTAAGGGGAGGTAGGTTGGCGGAGAGAGGGGTTATGGCAGAGGGGCAGGGGTTGGAAAGGGAAAGGGAGTCAAGATATGATTGATAGGAAAGGGCCCCATCAGAGAGAGGAGGGGAATCGTTAGGTATTAGCCTGTGTTTGTGTTAGAAGGGCACCAATTCTACTATGATGGAGCTAGGGCGGGGGGGATTTGAACCGTACTGGCAAAGAGGTCGCAAGACAAACTCCCTCTCCAGCATGAGTTTGTGAGGCACGTCTAATCGACGGTGGGAAAAAGTTAAACGATTGTATAACAAGATATCAAGATCTATAGTACGTGGTCCTTTATCTATAATCTTGCGTCTTCCCATATCGTTCTCAATTGACTGGAGGGTGTCTAACAAAGCAATGGGGGCCATGGTAGTTTCGATCTACGCCTGTCGTCAAAACAACTAATACAAAGCCGTAACATCACACTTTGGGAGGCGGTAATAACTAACCTCACAGACACCGTTGACGAATTTCTCTTGGTCGGTCACATACATAGGTGCCGTTTCGAAGAGGCTACTAGTCCGAAGGATTCGGATGCCACGATTTTCCATTTCTCGACAAGCTTGCTCGATCGCAGCAATGCGGTCCCCCATATTGCTTCCCAGAGCGATGAACGCCCGGCATGGCGATAGGCCAGGCACGGATGCAGAAGTGCCCGTTCCAGAGTAGCCCCGACGGCGATTCATAACGGCTGAAGTGAAGGTACAATTTTCGTGTCTTCTAGAGCAATGTTTTGTAACTTGGCGAAGTTGTTGTTCCCTTGCTACATTTTGCTTTACAAATTGGGCACCACAGTACTGAGAGAGAAACCGTCTGGAATCAAATGCTGCTTGCAAGGGAGAAGTTGTGTCGATGTGGCTATTTCTGATTGAAGTAGAACCACCACGAGAAACCGCAGCACCCGGATAACAAAATGTTTGACGTGGCGATTCACGATCACAAAGTTGTATGGATTTTCTTTATCTTATAGTTAGCGGATGGAGTCAAAAATAAAAATGAAAAATCATTATCGAAAATCATATTCGTACTACTAGTACCTTTGCCTGGGTTTTATTCTGGGAACGTATATCTGGCTGTGGAGTAGTTTAACATGTCCTTGCTTTGGCGAAAGACGAGGGCGGCAGAAGCTAGAAGCTATGCTGCCATTACGGCGGTAGGGTTTCATTCGCATATCTAGTAATCTTGAATATGCCAGCCACGGTTGGTGCCGCAAGCTTTAACATTATGCAGTGGTTGGTTTTAAAGTTACTATGTTTATTCAGACGGATGCTAAACCATAAAAATAATAATAGGTTGGACGATCTACGCAGTAAAGGATTCATTCATTACCATTCGCTTATTAATTTCTTGGCACACACTTGCATTATATAACCCCCATACTCCATATACTCCGTACTACTAATAGTAGTAGTACTCCGTACTCCGGACTCAGTATTTCTGTTTAAATTCTTAGCATTAGACAAAAATTTTGAAACAGACCTCCGCAGTTAGTCTGGAGATATTGAGATCATCATTAGTAGGCATTATCACGGGGTTTTCCCATAAGGAGCTAGTCCGCAATTAGGAAGACATGGTAACTACTATACTATCATAGTACCATCCACCTGTTCGGATTCATTGAGTCGTTCTCCGGAGGCAATACTCTGTAATGTATGTAGTACATACTATCAACAAACACACCTGGCTGAGTTCGGAGTATTTCTGGAGCTGACTGCATTGTAACAAGGATTATATTAACTCCGTATTCCGGAATCCGAGCAGAAGTGGTCCATTAGTACAAATAAAGCGTATAACTACTATGAGTGCTATAGTTTGAAACATATACTCCGAAGTCTCCATGGATTTTAGATACACCCAAACGCTATGTATCCGTATTCACAGCCAATTAACAACTTGAACTTGAAAATTTTCGAAGTGGTTCTGAGCTGTGTACTATTTTCGCCATTATATATATAGTAGTAGTTAGTACTACTATGCTGTAGTATACTAATGAATGCTCTACTCCGTAGTATTTGTTATATCAATTCCCTCCGTCAGCTCAACTCGATCAAGTTCAGCTCGATGTGAACTTCTCCGTACGGCATGGTTTTGCTTCATATTCCTCGTCCATCAGCTTGAATCTTGTCCCGATCTTGATCCTAAATACTAGGGCTACTACACTTTGCGCGTCCCACTGCTAATCTGCAACTTTGGGGATATACTACTAGCTAGTACTGTTGCTATATTTGTTGGGAAATTTCCTGAACTGCTATAATGAATCATGATGAATCGTACGTTCAACTCACTTCCTTTGCCCCGGCTTTCAGTCTCGCTTTCAGTTTCTCCCGGAGTATAGATACACAAGGCTGGTCGCTGTTGTTGACAACTTGGGTTGAACGAATAGGACCTTGTTATATCTATTCCTGTTAAAATAAACATTTATGGAAAATATTTAAGCCTACGAAGAAGAATACGCTAGGCAGCATATAGAACCTTGGAACTGCAATAGTTACTTTGTTGAGTTTTGGGCGGAAGCGATTCCCCCAATATCAAGAACAATAGCTTGCGCACTACTATTGTTCTTAAAAATCCCTCTTCTTTTCTTATTTAACCCTTTTATCCTTGTTTCTATTCCACCTCTCAACCTTTATTTCCGCAATAATTCCACGATGAGAGTTCTCAGAGGGCCAGTGGACCCAGCAAGCAACAATCCTGTTGAAGAACCAGATCGACGCTGGCATTGTGGAGAGGACCTTGACTTATATACAGAACCCCAGAGGAACACAACTTAGAACGAGTCATCCAATCCTCCTCCTGTCAACATTCCTAATAACGCCGAGGACAAGAAAAAGATGGAGGGGGGGGGGGGGAAAGAAAGAAAGAAACAATAACAAAAGTCAAGAGCAGCAGAAAAATAACAAATATTCGAGGACATGGAAGGTACACCATATATTACACCCTGGTATTCCGTGCGACGGTACCCAGGGTGATCCTGAATAACAGTGGAAACATCTAAAAGAACAGAAAAATCATGTAGGGGTCGGATATTTCATCAAGTCAGCAATCTGATCGTTATATACATATTCACGGCGACTAATATATGCAATATACAAACTCAAACGCGATTCCATCGTTGATCGTTTTAACGTTAAAAATAAAAACACACAATATCGACCATAATTCATCTCAGCAATGCAACCGCGGAGCAAGTTTTCCGCCTACCGGAACGGTATCAATGAAGGTCCGGGCAAATTGAACAAATCGATAAACATCGGCAAAGTTGGACATCAGCCCAAGTGAGATGCGGATGCCACCACCAGAGGGCATGCGCATATCAACCAAGAAGTCATCAAAGCTCTTCATTTGGCCATTCTGCATCTCCGGTTCCACCCCACCGTTGAAAGCTTGAACAAGTATAGATTGCATGAGTCCGAAAGCAGCTTCTCCAGCACCGGGGTTGCAGAAGCAGCCCGACCGCAAGGAGATACGAACTGCTGATGAAAGCTTTTCCACTATGCGTTCATCAACGACATCGCCTGCGGGTGTTATGAAGTTGAATGTAATGGTTCCGCCGCGTCGATGCGTGTTGGGTGCTCCGTAAACCCTTACGACCGCACTTCCGTCAGAGTGCTGGAGAGCAAGCAACTCTTTGATCAACCAATCCGTTAGGCACACAACGCGCTCGTGGATGATATCCATGCCGATGCTTGTCAAATGATTAAGGCCGATGTGCACGGCTGGGAGGTTCAGGTAATTGATCGTACCATCCTCGAATGCCGCATTTCCGTCCAGGAGCACATGTCCATCGGCTTGGACTGAACTGCTCCAGACAGTGCCGCCAGCAAACCATGGCTTTTCCAAACGAGCTAACGCCTCCCTGCGAGCAATTAGACAACCAGCACCAGTCGGATACCCAAACATCTTGTAGAAGGAGATGGGTACAAAGTCAGGATGCCAGCGGGAGAGATCTAAGCGATTTGTTGGGACAAAAGCCGCAGCATCGAGCATAACATCGCACCCTTGCTCCTTGGCCTTATCAATCCACTCGAGGGGGTGTTGGGTACCAGAGAAGTTTGACTGGGCGGGATATATAAAAAGGCGGGAGTTGCTAATTTTCTCATCCTTGGGCACAAGTGCATTTTCAACCACTGACTCGTCCGCGCGCAACTCAGGATTTGTCACTGGAATGTATGAGGTGGTGGCACCTTTGGTGCGAGCATATTCACGAACGCCATGTGCAGAATTATGATTGTCCCATAACAATATGAGCTCAGCACCGGGACAGAAGGGGTACGCTTCAGCAACCAATTTCATGGCAGCAGATGCGTTAGGCGTGAATATAACCATATATTCATCAGGCGAGGCATTGAAGAACGCCAACACACGCGATCGGGCCTGCTCATCTAAATTCGTGATGGCACTAGAGGTTGGGTTGAGCGAATGTGGATTCCCAAATATATTGCGGGCGAGAAGATCATGATGGGCCCGCAGCTGAGAATCGGCATAGAGTCCTCCGCCTGTGTAGTCCAAATAGATGTGTCCCTCTCTGTCAAGGGTAGGGTAATCTGTTGCACGCAGGCGGTCTATTTTGGTAGTGTCGTTGAATGTTGGATTCGATTTTCGAAAGAGCCGTTCTGCCTTGTCCAGGGAATTTTTTTTGCTTTTCTTTATCAAAGCCCTAAAGTTCTTCTTTCGAGGTAATTTCGGTGGTTTGGGTGACACTCGAGAAGCTGACTCGAGGAGCTTCCTCCCCCGCCTTCTGACGGCGTCGCCCAGCTCATTCG
Organism: Emergomyces africanus; assembly: GCA_001660665.1. NCBI lineage: Eukaryota > Fungi > Ascomycota > Eurotiomycetes > Onygenales > Ajellomycetaceae > Emergomyces > Emergomyces africanus. The sequence goes on along the minus strand of LGUA01000076.1, from coordinate 30,099 downwards.
TCTGAGACGCAATGACACTAGTGCAAGAGCCCATTTCTGGAAGTTATGAAGCCTAAGGTGGTGAGGTTTTTAATGCTGAAGTGGACAGGAAACGGAAAGATAAAAAAAAACACGAAAAAGCCTGAAGCTTCTATGTTCCCTTCCCGGTTATAAATAAAAGACACATATATGAACAGCAACCCCAAGTTGATCTTTAACACGCAGTCATCGACGAGTTTCAAACTAATGTACCAAAAACCCCAGAACCATGGGGCTATACTTTCCTCTTTATAGCAGCCACAGCCAGCATACGCAAGACCAAAGGAACCCAGACGCAAGGAGTGCACGTCGGCCAAATTGTCGTCAGAAGGCATAATCGCTAGGCGGCTTATGTCGGGTAATTCCCAGATTACCTCAATAAAGCTTACCTTAACCATGCTACCACCCCATAATACTAATTAACCCCCATGCACACCGCAGGTTTATTGATCTGATTGATTGATTCATTGCTTTGCATAAGTGGTGTTGCGTTCTCCATCCTGCATTTCCGTAGTTGCATCATTTCGTGTCCTCTACCCACCCTTCCCTTCCCTTGCGCACCCCAAGCGGAGGGGTAATGTGGGAATCGTTCGTTTGCGGAAAAAAAAGCGTCGGCCTCCAATGAGTTGTGTGCTAAGCGACTCGAAATCCTTGCCCTCCCCCATGCGCTGCTACAATCCCGGTATGACGCTATACCTGGCATGTGTGGCCTCTGGCGCTTTTTTTTTTTTCCCTCTCACTCCTCACTTTTTGCTTTCTGTTTCGTGTGCTAACCTGGCCAAGTGCCAGGGTTGAGTTGCCCAATGAGCCGAAAACAAAAAGTGAGGAGTGAGAGGGAAAAAAAAAAGTCTAGCCCATTGCCCCGTAGGGAGGTGCATAGGATGGAGGGGGATGTACATTATCAAAGTGGTTGTTGGAGCAGTTTTCTGCCCTTTCCATTCCAAATTTGCGGACCCCAGCTTGGTTAGTGGAATTGAATGGAACTAAAATTTTAACTATGAACAACTCGAGCTGGCTGGCACTAACTGGCAGCTAAATACTACTAACTGCGCTGCTCCTCCCCGGAAGATCTCTTCCGCATTTTCCATGTTTTCTTCTTGCGCAGCTATGCCTCGACTTGTACTGCTCAGCAAACACATGTGTCATCACCTTCATCGTCCTGTTTTCTGCACCTAGCTATATTGGGGGAGGCTGATCCTACCATCCCTTCTCTGTACGCATGGGCAGTAATTGGACCTGGCTTTATCTTTTCTTTTTCTGATCTTTCCATCTTGCTCTACGGAGTAGTATATATTGTCCTGACGGCGATGGGCCATAGGGACCCGGGGTACATGAAAACCAGCAAATGGGCCAACAGCAAATAACATCCCATATCAAGCACGCCCTCTCTCGGTCTGGTCCCGATAAAATCGAGCTTTCTCTCCGCCCCCGTATATGTTCCTTTTTTAGGGCCAGCCCACCGCCATTTTCCCCCTCATTTACTCCATTCCATCCTCCAAACTCCTACGATCGCGTGAGATTAATCCGCGACTCCGGCGACATTGTCGGTCCTTAAAACACTTCCCCGGGCCGCCACCACTACCAACCCCAGAATACCGCCAAGGTGGCAATCGAGGATCGTTATGCCCATTTTGCTCAACCATGGTCTTGGAATTCGAGCTTGATAGGTTCCTGTGAGATATAGCGGCCGAGTTTCGGCCAAAACTCAGGTCGTCAGCGGTTTGATTAAACAGATTTGTTAGCGTGAATCTTAACTACTACATTGGCGCCTTGATTCCCCAATCACCTGGATCTGCGTAGGATTCAGCATTGATTCCAGGATCCTGAACTTTGTATAACTTTTTGATCCGCCTCAAACGCACAACTGATTTTCGACCTATCTGATGACTGAGAAATAGTATGGCGTGGGGGGAATGAATTTTTTTTCTTATTGGAGCGGGGTTGTGTTCAGACGAGATCGACGCTACCCGCCCTGCCAAGAAATAATAGGATTGTGTGTGTTCTTTTTGAGCTGAGAGGAGAAGAAACCTCAATTTTCGGATTTTGATTGATTGTTGACAAACGGTCTTCGGTAGGTCCCAGAAGGCGTATCAGGAGGCGAAAAGTCATGGATGGCGATTATTATTACGTTCGTTTGACATCCAGCTCCCTGTATTAAGCGAGTTGGCCTTCTAGCATCATTATTGGTCTTTCGCCTGCCCCGGTCTGACAAGGGTTGCCCGGTGTTTGGGAAATATTGGGCTCATCCAAGGATCAGATGTTGGATCCGAGTCCTTGTCATGAGGTAATGGCGGGGAAGATTCAATCGCAAAATTACTCTCTCTGTCCAAGGATACTGATAGAGGCGGTGCTGAACGATCCTGCTGATCTACCTACAATCACATCGGAAGAGGTGAACCCGCCAGACTCCAGTAAGTGATCTGAGCAACTAACAACCTACGAGTGCAGCTATCCGAGTCCTCCCCCACATATACGCATCTATCATGTGTGTGATGGCCCTGTGTTGTACATGCTTGGTGGAATCAATATAACACACTAACCAGCGCCAGCCGCTCACTATCCGTTCTTCTTCTATTCTCTTTTTTGACTCATCGGCTGCTCTACGTTGATTTAGTTATACGGCTGTAGGTAACTATAGGTACCAAACCAACGAACGAAGCCAGGCCTCTGCCTCATATCTGTACCTCTTTCCACACTGGCTCAGATCAGACCAAACCTGGACGTGACATCAGCCACTCCTGCCACGGACCGTCGATGTCCTTCATTTCTTTCAAACCCCAGGATCGTTCTTGGCAAAGGTTAATATATTTTTGCATCCAAGGGGAGGGGTATATGCAACTAGAAACTAAAAACGCGTCACATCCTGGACATTATCTCATTGGGGTTGCAAGGTTTTCTTCTATTTACAAAGTTGAGTTTGGTTCAACTGTGTTTTGTCAATATCAAATATGTCCTGCGACAGCAACCCGTGGCTGCCTGGTTCTAGCCTCCCGATTCATCCTACGGAATTTTAAAAAGGATAAGGGGTTTTACTTTCTTTCTTTCCTCAAACATTTGACAGCCGGTAAAATACACTTAGGCATACTCAATTCAGCTCTGGCTTATCAAGTCCCAAGCTTCACTTCTTCTGGTAGTTAACAACGGCACCGTGCATTCCATTTTATTTCAACAAACTCACGCACTGTATAGTTTCAAGAGTTCGTGACAATTCCCAATTGACGACATTTATGGTTTTATAGTATTTGGATCGGTTCGTTTCCTTGCTGTATTCCAACTCTTTGCTCCTCCATATATGAATCTGAACTTCATACAAGCACAGGTACAACATCACTTTAAACAACGCATAGACCATGTATGGAGTGCTATATTTATTAAAATTGCCCTTTTTCCCTTTCCCTTTTCCCTTTTTCGTCTTTTTCATTTCTTTTGGTTATTTGGGGTTATGAATAAAGATGCATAAATAGGAAAATTAAATAAAAGGAGGAGGAAAATTGATGTATCAGATGCTGCAAAATATGTCAGTTGGCTGAAGCAGGCCGGTCTCTTCACGCTGGAAGCAGAGTAAGTATAATTCCAAGCAAACCCGTCCTGCTGTGGCTCCGATTGACCCGCTAGCCTGGTAACATATATTGATTGATGGAAAAAAGAAAAATTTCTTATTAAACTACTCGCTCTCCATTCTTTCTTTGTGCTGTATGTAGTCTTGATTATATAGATTAGTGGAAGTTCGCTTTAATTGGGTCATGCGGAGAAAACTGTTTCGAGTCACACAGGTGATACGCGGTTATTGAAGTGTGAACTAGGAACCTGTTATTCTTCTATTTATCACCCTAATTCCTTACCTGCTATTAGTTTGAATGTTTCAATTTGTGCTTTGATGTTGACATTGTGTGTTGCTCACGAAATATGCAAATATTCGGAGGGAAAATAATCAAGTGAACAAAAGTTTGGAAAAATGAAATAAAATATAAAATAAAATAAAATAAAATATGACAAAATAAAGCAAAATGATAAAAATAAGTTAACTAAAAGAAAAACAGGCAAAGAAGATCGTGCCTCGTTAACATAGCTATTCCCTGCCCTCCGGATACGGAGGTTGGTGAGCGGGGTGGCCAGTTTGTCTCCAGCTAGCACGATTTGTTGCAGCTGGGTGCCTGCTTTGCAGCTTAAATAGCTGTTTAGCCCTGGATCATTGTGTGCCTCGTGAAACTCTTGAAATGGCTAGCCCTGCACACTGGTTCCGAATCAACGGTTTTGCATCGTCTTATTACTCGACAAAAAGTAACTTTTCGCACACTAGATGACTTAATTCGTCAAATAGCACAAAAAAGATATATAAACAGAGATGTGGACGATCTCTTTGTGGCGCTGGTATTTTTGATCCAATCACATTTTATTATATCATGTCATTGGCCAAAGCTGCCCACTAGTCTCACTAGCCATTATCCAAGAGTTCCCCGCTTGAGCGATATCATGCCCTCCCCGCTCTCGACGAGGAGGATGCATCGTATCGGCTTTGCAAAGGCCATACTGCGTAAGCAGTTTATATTATTTGCTCAGATTCGTCCACAGCCCAAGCGCTTGCTAGCTAGCTAGCTACCTAGCAACCACCCCTGTCCCTGCCCTTGAGGTGAATCGGCGAGGCTAGGACGCTGTGTTTCTGACAAGAACTACTGCGTACTGCGTTGTGCGTAGAGCGCTTACGACAGATTGGGGCGAATTCAGGCTTGACAACAAGTTGCAGTAGCGTGATTGTTTTTGCCGTCCGTCCCTAGGAAGAAAGGGGAAGGAAAACGCTTCGGTCTGGCGAGATAATCCGGGCCGAGACAAAATGCGGTGAGAAGGATTGAATATCACATGACCTTGAGTGAAATTTCCAAGGCTGGAAACAATTACCTAAGCTGGAATATTTTGAAAACGGGACTATACTATGTTTAGATTAGCGGGGGCTGTTGTAAGATCAATACGATGACAAAACGGCCGTCGTGGCGAGTTGGGAGGAGTCGCCCTGCAGAAAAACGGTTATTCCGTGTATCACGAGTTAATCACGAGTATTATTGGGCCATCCTTTGGCCGCAGCTAGTTTATTTATTTTCCAGTCCACTTGAAGGATACTTAACTATTTCATTCCAATGTGCACCTCTGGGTGCGGAGAGAGGACTATCTCGGGTACCCTCGATTTGAGGTCTGTTCAACCGAAGAGTGCCGGGCAGCAAAGAAAAAGGTTCTGCCTGGGGCGTTGTTGACGATGGCGTTGTTAATTTTCCCGAGCCGACGAGGTACCACACCTTCTGCCACATCTACCGAGGTATCTCCAAACTCAGCCCATCCTACATCGCTTGAACAACTGAGATAAATATCTGCGCCTTTTGCTTCTCTTCTCCCATCCTTCTTTTCTGTGCAATCTTTGTAATATCTCTTACCTTCTTCAATCTACAAAAAACCTATCCCGTTCTCTAACGCCCGTTCCCCGCAATCAGACAAAATGGCTTCTCCTCGTAAGTCCCGCCAGAAAAGCACATGTTTTTTCGGCTACGGTGTTAAAAATTGAAACAAACGCCTCTGGGCACGCCGCGCGAATGTGACCTCGTCTTTGCTAACTTTGTGCTGTTTTACTTGCCTGCAGAGCAACTCCGTACGACGACGACTGATCTCCTAGGGATTAAGCACCCAGTCCTCCTGGCTGGCATGAACGTTGCCGCCGGTCCGAAACTCGCCGCTGCTGTTACAAATGCTGGAGGTCTTGGTGTCATTGGAGGAGTTGGCTACACTCCGGATATGCTGCGGGAGCAGATTGCTGAGCTGAAGGGTTACTTGAATGATAAGAATGGCCCTTTCGGTGTTGATCTCTTGCTCCCTCAAGTTGGAGGAAATGCCCGCAAGACCAAGTATGTTGCGTGCCCCCTGTTGTTCCCATTCTCAATGCCCCCGCCCCCAAAGGTCACCACCCCCCCGGAGATATGCCGGCTAGATTCTAACGAGACCAATGTAAAAAAAAATAGCTACGATTATACCAAGGGCAAGCTCGATGAGCTGGTCGATATCATCATCGAGAGCGGTGCTCGCCTCTTCGTTTGCGCCATCGGCGTTCCACCAAAGGCCGTTGTCGACAAGCTCCACGCCAACGGAATCCTTTACATGAACATGATTGGCCACCCCAAACACGTCCAGAAGGCCATCGCTGTTGGCGCGGACATGATTTGCGCTCAGGGTGGTGAGGGTGGTGGCCACACCGGAGATGTCCCCACCTCCGTCCTTATTCCCACTGTTGCCAAGCTGTGCGCCCAACACATTAGCCCCTTCACCAAGCGACCTGTGCAGTGCATTGCCGCCGGTGGTATCTTCAGCGGCCAATCTGTTGCCGCAGCTCTGATGCTTGGCGCTTCCGCCGTTTGGGTTGGCACCCGTTTCATCCTTGCTGACGAGGCTGGTGCCCCCGAGGCTCACCAAGAAGCCGTCCGCACCTCCGGCTTTGATGACAATATCCGTACCACCATTTTCACTGTATGCAAATGAACCGGCCATCCTCTCCCCCAGCCCTTTTCCTCTCTTCTCCGCCCCAGGGAGAAAGGAAATTTTTTTTTTTACCAAATTGCTAATATAAAATTTTTACAGGGACGGCCCATGCGCGTTCGCAAGAATGAGTATATCCAAAACTGGGAAGAAAACCGTAGCGAGGAAATTAAGAAGCTCACTAGCCAGGGTATCATCCCCGTCGAGCACGACTTCGAGAACCTCCCTGATGACGCTGATGACAGCATGATTGAGAATGCCCGCCCTTTCTTGATGGGTAAGGTTGCTGCTGTCGTGAATGACAAGAAGCCTGCCAAGGCTATTGTTGATGAGCTTGTTGGAGATGCTGTGAAATGGCTGCAGGATGGAAATAAGATGATCGCTAAGTTGTAGATATTCCTGTTCGTGTTTTTGTGTGAATTTTTCGTGTTTTTTTATCTGTGAATATATATAGTACTCTTTATATTTATCCTAGTATTTTTTACTTATTTACTTTTCACGTCTTTCCAATTTCTACTTATGAGAATGGGCTTTTACGAAGCAAGGAAAGCAAGCACCTTTTTGCTACTTTGGGGCCAATTACAGTTGAACGGTGTTTTGAATTTTTTGAACGGGGCTCGGATTCTCGGCCAGAAAATCTGCGGGGGTCAAACTCTTGAACACCGACACAATTCAAAAGTTAAACGGGGCTCAAAAAAGATGATTAAAACTACATTCGCTAGTTACCAATCAAGTGAACAGGGTGTTTTGCTATGTTTTTTTTGCCTCTAATTCTTTAATCCTTCAGTTGAAATCTCTAATCCTAAATCTTGTAATTCTAAGGTTCTCTATTCTAATGATGTGTTTCTTCTGAATCGCGGCTTCAGGGGTGCTGAGGTGTATGACCTGCCATATCTTAGGGGTTCCATCCATCCAAGTTTTGAGTTGAAAGTTCATCAGGACTCAGACTTTTGAAAAGTTCAGGGCTACGATGTCCAATATGGTCACCAGCCGATTAACAGACACGGGAATAGCCCTCGCTCACGTGCCCTACTGCCATGATCTTCTCGCCCAGCATTGGGGAGTGCCATCGAAGATGAGGTCTCCAGAGATGAGACCCCATGGGTTGTCCACAAAGTTGAGCTTCAGTGGCGCAATGATATTCACCATTTCTTCTTCACCTGATCTCGCTGTAATTTCAGATTTGCAGGCGTGCTGGTAATGGAACGACGTCCGTGTTGTACCTGGGCTTGAATGGGGTGTGGGATCAGAAGGGGTTGACATCGGCACAGGCTGGATTAGCAAGATTTCCAGCCACGTACAACTGGCGCAGCTAAACTCAGAACCGTGGAGCAGGAGAGGAGTTCGGAAAGAACGACCGCGGCATACAGTTGAACGTGATGGCCAAAAGAGTTCATCGTGATTGCAATTTCCGACCCACTTTTTCAGAGCCAATATTCATACTAAAAATAGACTACTAATACACCCACTGTCAATCCTGGATTAGGGATCTACGCTGCGTAAGAAATATGAAAAAATCAACTTCTAATAAGAGGTACAGACGGGTTTGCGGAAAATCAGTGTAATTTTAATGGGGTGTTCCTGTGGGGGCTGAGTCGAAACAGCTGAAATTGGCACCCACGATGAACTTTTTTGGCCACCACGTTCAACTGTATCCCCCCCCAGGACGGTCAGTAATTAAGGGGCCTAGAAAGTTAGTCATATAAGGGGTAACTGGGATCCGAAGGCGCGATTTTTTACTAATATATTACGGAGAAACTGTGAAAATCTACTTGAAGGGGGAATATGATAGAAAGTTGCCGTTTTATTTTACCATGATGATCGCTTTGCAGAGGGACAGAAGTAGGAGATATGTTAGGTACGCTAGAGAGAACGAGGTGCTCTCATAAGAGAAATATGGTAGCGCGCAGGAGCATTCGCAGGACCGGAGAGCATAATATTTTCAACGGAAGATCGCTATTTCCAGAACAACTGACCTGAGATTGAGCAAGATCATCTCTATCTACCTACTGAGTACGGAGGTCGGTACCTAGTAGTCAGTCCCATGGGATCCATTCCAACCTACTACGCGGACTACAGTGACATTTGTCTCATGATGTAATATTAATATTTCAATCTAATACATTTCAGATTTGTGTTTCTATCTCCATCAATCATATTGCTGCTTTATCCCTCAACCCTTAATTTTAAATTTTATTTACAGGGTTACTTCATACTACTACAGTTGAACATTGGTACTAGCTAGTCTGAGAGAGAGTGATGATGTCAGCTGGCTTTTTATTATGTACTAGCACCCCACACATCACACATATATATAAGCCCGTATTACTCTGTACTTCATACTCTATACTTTGTACAGAGTAGATAGCATATCAATATAATCACTTAAACATTTTCATAATCTCAAGAGTGAGATAACTAACAGCTATCTAATTAATATGAGTATGAGATCATGTGATAGATATCATGTGATAGAATAATACCTCATACAAACCTTGGAAGCCCTGGAGTACTTCATACAAAAATAATATGCAGTAAATTCATCAATTTTTCATCATTCTATTAGATTGTGTGCAGAAGTGGCAATATAATATTACAGGAGAAAACTCAAAAATACACAAAAAAACCATGAAATAAGCTGTTTGAGGCAAATGTCACTATAGTCCGCCGTACATACCAAACAATATCACACACGCACACATGGAAGATAATGTTGACATTCTGTGAAATACTTCCAGTGAGAAAAGGGGTAAGAGATATAAAACCCCCAATGCTTTCCGGGGTTTCGGAGAGGAAAGGAAAAAAGAGAGTAAAAAATTTAAAAAAATTTAAAAAAATTTAAAAAAATTATTTTTGTTACCTGCCATAACAACTTGAATCATCATGAAGCTTGGGTATTCGATTATTTCGCTTGGCTTCTTCGTTCTCGTTGCGCAAGGAACGCCAGTGGGGTCAAGATTAGAATCAATAAAATATAGAAATAATACGGACGGCCTAGGATTGTCACTGCCACATGCTAATTACTCCAAAGAGGGGAAACGATCCATTTCAGGGGATATCATGAGCGTGCTTCAGTATGATCTTGAAGGACAAGCAGTTGTCGGTGAAGACGGCTATGTGCGATCCTTTGACAGGAACGGCAATATTATCGATTTCGCGAAACTGAGCAGGCCCCAGCTGACCAGTTTTATGCAGTGGCCATTGCAAGTTACAAATAAGGGTAGGGACGGTGTTGAGGGCCGGAATGTTGAGCTCGAACGAGATTTTTGGAATCCAGCTGACAACGTCCATCCAGAACTCCCGACGAGCGACGACAGCAGCTTGCAGACAAGCAGCAGTCCGGCGTCAGAGGCTAGGCGAATACTAAGTAGACAACTCGAACAACACTCGTGCATCGGGATTCCGTGCTTAGTACATGCCCGATGTCGAATGAGCAAGTGTACTTGGTGTGTTGCAAGCCCTGGTAGGGGTTACACCTGCAGGCTATAATAAGGCCTGTCAGGAACGTCTAAACGGGCAAAAAATGGGCAGGCGTCATTGCTTCTTATGCCAGCGTTCGCAAGTGTATGGATGTATATACCAATCAAGGACTGTCAAATGAGGCCAGAAAGCGAGAAAAGCCCCATTTCTTGTCGGTATGTTTAACAGGGTTCGTACAGTCATGTGTCATCCCAAGGTTATGCTTGGATGGCCAATCGCAATGTCTGTTGTCAATCCGCGATTCCACCCGCCCGACTCGAGGTGATCCCTTTTCAGAAAACGGACGGATTGATACAAGTGCCCACGGACCTGAATGGAAATTGAGCCAAAGGGATAGCAAGCAACAAGCGAGCTGGATCGATGGGAAAACAAAGTGATGGCTGCTGAGTCTCTTGACTACTTGTGATAATAGTTGGAGGTCGTTAATAAGCTTACGTTGTATTAGTTAACAGACGCGTATGGCGCTCAACCATATGAGGTTTCTTTGAGATCGATAAATGAGGGGTAATAAAACCTTGGTCGCTAAGTGATGGCGGAACAGGGCTAAAGTCATGCTACATCCATGTAACATTAGATGGCATGATTCAAGGACCAAAAGAGGTAAATGAACAATGTGTTCAGGCTAATTTTGCAAATTAAAAAGAAAATAAAGAAAATTATATGTAAACCAGTTATCAGATGCTGATTGATTTGGAGAAGCCTCGCAGAAAAATGGATTAGCCAAACCTGTAATGAACTAATCCTGCTGAATAAATTAAACATAAGTCATCATTCTCTGCAAGCTGAAATGATTAGCCAGAGAGGCCTCTTTTCTCGCTTTCTGAGAAGAATATAATCATCCGCCAGAGCTTCTTAACCAGAATCTCTGCTTCCTCGTCCAAAGCCTAGAAGAAACGGTAACCATTAGCATTGTACAAATTACGTGGAAGTAGGATGACTATCAGATGAAATTCGGTAGCAATAAGAGCTAGAAAACGGGAGGGGCTCACCTCTTCCAACAACTCCACTAGCTCTTGTGGATGTCCCCGTTTCCGAATATGTTCCTCAACCACGTCGACCAACATCTGCTCCTGGACACCAAGGTACTCCATAATTTTCTTCTCGACAAATGGTTTGAGCTGTTCACCCCGCACAGATTCATCGACAAATTCCCAATTAACTTGCCAGTTCCAGAGGCCTTCTTTATCCGAAGGAATATCGGCAGCAAGTTGTCTTACTGCCTGAGCGCGCTCTTCATCTGTAAGACCGGCCGACTCTGCTGCAGTGTCAAACTTAATAGACGTAAGTGGAACTCTGGTGGCGGCTCCAGTATCCTCCTCATCCTCAAGTAGGCCCTCAACTTCTGCCACCGTTCTCCGCGCGGTAGCTTGGGCCTTCAGCGCTGCTGCCCCCAGAGACAACTTAAAGCGTTGTGGTTCTCTTGGCGCCTGGGTTCGGGATTCCAACTCTTCGGCTTGCCTGGCGAGGAAGTCATCCGCCATGCCGAGAGCTTGTTCTCGCTGCTGTTGGTTACGGGCATTCTCGCGTTCTTCCGCAGCACGGTCTGCATCATCCATGTTGATCTCTCTGTTTCTAAACACTGCCCTATTTCGTATCCAGACTCCACGATCAGCATAGTATTCTTCAAGTTTTCGGCTGGCTTCGACGTCGTCATTCCATTCTCGAAGACGTTTAGCCATGATCTGTTTTTCCTCTTCTAATCGGATATTCTCCTCCTTGTCACGGTTTTTCTCTCGTTCCACAGCTGCTGTTCTGCTTCGCTCCCGATTCAGCCATCGTCTTTCTTGATCTAAATATTGCTTCTCTGCTTCGAGAGCTTTCTTGTCCTGTCGTCTTCTTTCCAGCTCTTCATCGCTTGCGTCGGTATCCTCGTCTTCATTAGCACCATTGACTCCACTTCCGTTTACGAACGATACTCCCTTCTGGTAATCCCTTGGAATCTGGTGACCAAACCCTTTTGGAGCTGAGGGAGCATTTGGAACACCCCTATCCCTGGGCCCAAGAGGGATGCCATTCGCACCTCCAGCAGGGCCACTTGGAGCCGTGTGAGGCGGTGAAGCTAGTCTGCTTGGCCTAGATCCACTAGCCCTGGCTCGTTCTAAAGTCTCGAGTTCTTCTTCTCGTTTCAGGCGTTCAAGATCGCGACGATTGCTTCTTTCACGGAACGCGGCAATTTCTTTTGCAACCGTTTCTCGCATTTCCGCAGGAATATCTGACAACTCATCTTCGACGTTGATAGGAATGGTCACAACTTCAGCAGGGCTGCCATCTTTCTTGCCGTCTGCATCTTTCATTGTAGTGTCCCCTTCACCGTCTACAGCTTCTGTGGATGGGTCCGGTTTAGTAGGAGCAGGTGGGTTGGAAAGCTCGGACAGAACTTTTGCTAAGGCTGCACGGGCCCCGTCCAGCCGTGCTTGCTCAACTTCAGGATCTCGTTTGGTAGTCGACTCAAACTGCTCGATATACTTGAGAGAGCTATCATCGAAAACCACCTAAAACATGTTAGTACGTTCCAGTATGGGGCACCAGTAGCAATACAAACATACCAGTAGCTTGCTTTTCTCAACCTCTTCTTCATCCCCGCCACCCTCCTTCACCGGAGTCGGCTTCTTTACAGGCACTTCAACCTCCTTTAGTACTTCCACTGCCGTGCTTAGGCTCTCGGGATCCTCGTACTCTGCGAAACCAAACGTGCATGGCTTATCATCCGCATCTGTAGCGCGAATCCAACGTTTCAAGTTCCCCGCTGTTCGAAGTATCCGTTCGATTTCTTCATCACTGCTGACTCCCTCAGTTATGCCACCAACAAATATAGTCCGCACGACCTCTTCTTTCGTAGGCGGTTGCAGTTGTAACATGGCGTCTCGTAAATTCTGGCGCTGTGATTCTAAAGAATGTGGCCCTTGACCTCCGCGTCTCCCGCCAGCATCTCCTCCCCGTTCCCGGCCGCTTTCCACAGGAGTAGATGATTTCGATGCGCCTGAGGTACCAAGGCGGATAACAGGAGCGGAGAAATTAATATTTGGCATATTTGCAGGGGGTTGGAAATTTGGGGGGAATCCGCCTGGTCGGCCAGGCTGCTGCGCATTCGACTGCTGCATGGGGGGCGGAGGGCCAGTCCCTGGGGCTGACATTCCGGGAGGAGGTGCTGGAAAATATGTCAATATATATGTACAGTATAAGGAAGTGGGAGTTTTATCATACGCATGCCCGGGGGTGCTCCGGGGAAGGCAGGAAACTCCGGTGGCCTGCCGAACGGGGTTTGTGCTAAACGAGTATCAGCATCATCGGAAATAAGTGAAGCTCCAAGGAGCCTTAAATTGGCGTGTCAGGGTGGAGACGTACCTTGGTATGGGTTGTACATCTTGCGCTGAAGCTATTCAATGTAGTCGTTGGCGCAGGCTCAAATACAAACTTGAAGCGTTTGCGTTTTGATGGTAGCAGTTGAAACAAAAATGGGTTTCTTTTTGAGATGACAAATTCTACACGATATACTCAAAAGAAACCCAAATATATCGATTGTACGGAGTAAGGTATAACGGTTGCTTTCACAAAGTTCGCCTTTTGTTCAGTCCCAAGTCTCAAGTTCTGTTTGCAGAAAACTTTGGTGGTCGGTGCTCGATTTGTTAGATATCATGTGACTCCAAACTCATCTCCATTCAGCCTCAGTGTTCAGCCACATCTCTCCATCCAGCGGTCTTGGTAGATTCTTGTTTTTCGACCCAGCCTGCGATTTAAAATATGATACTTTGGATAATTGATTGACTTGCTGTACAATACCATTATAGACCCGCTGCTAACAGAATTCCCTGGAGATTACGTGTCAGATTGCCTCTCTTCTGCCAATGGCTTCCCAACCGTAGAATCCAAGTACTACGTACAGTACTCCGTACTATGAACAGTACAGATCAACAACAAAAGTTCATTCCGCAGGTTGGGCCAGGCATGCGGGTAATTCCCCTACATTGATTCATGCAATCACCAAACGGGCTATCTATATCTATCATACGTATGGGCGAGCAAACTGCCTCTCCGCCTTTGGTTCTACGACCAGGTTATGGCCTTGCTACCCCGGTTGATATTTCTCTGTTGTGAGCGACACAGGATGTCATTGACATCTTACTATATAATCTCTACTCTGTCGTCACGTAGCGACCGGTTTGGGTGGCCAGTCATGCTTAGCCAACCGCGTTCGAAATGTTTTCGCGTTCCATCTATGTCAGTCTCAAATTGCTACGGGCCTACATGCCTACTGCCTAAGTTGGTAAGAACCCGAATCCCAAGGAGGAAAATGTAACAAGAGCTTTGATTGATCAATTGGTAATAGTTTTCAAGCGCCCAGCAACAACCTTGAAAATTCGAAATTCCGAAGTTCAATTTAACTTAGGATAATAGTGGCGATCAGTGATATTTATGTGGGTTTATCCAAACAACCGAAATCTATTGCCGATGCTTGAAGCCTCAGTTTAGGCCAGAAGCTCAATTTCACCCTTCGATACAGTACGGAGTACGGAGTATGGGCGGCTGATTTATAGTATTCTTCCAGCAGGATGGGGGTGACAAAGCGCTAAATTTGGAGTTCGAAACACCGAGCTGTTTACGAGCAAATTGCGTCTGATGTCTGCCAGGAAGCCGAGACTAGGCGTTTCAGATCAAGCTACGATCAATGTCAATGAACGCTAATGAGAATTAGATTGTTATTGCTTGAATACGTTTCCCACACGCACATATGTCAGAAAGGGATTGAACTCTGGTGATGCACCCTCCAGTTCCAAACACAAACCAAAAAACGCAACGCCAAACACTACTCAGTATCTGTTACTGAACGCAACCTCATACTGAGAAACACTGGGATGACATGCCTGAATAATATTCCAGGTCAGCAAATCTGATCCTAGCTCAATCCACTAACCCGCATTGACCAGCATGGGCAATGCTTTCAGAGATTAACTTCGCACGCTGTGACCTGATTGGTTCTAATATCGTTAACACGTCCAGGAAATAGCTCCCTTTTGCATTTGGAGTAATAATGGGCGCGAAATTTCCGAGGTGGATGCGAGACCAGACTTTTTCTGAAAACCCCTGGCTTTGAGTCCTTCCTCGTGACATCACATCACAATCCGCTTCTGGTCGACAATCCAGGTACCACAAATTTTTACCGACTTTCAGTAAGACTATGAAACCAACGGCTGCATTGTTTTCTGTGGGCGCTAGGAGGGCTGCCGCATAATCCCCGCGGTGACATCCTGATATCCCGTGTTTTGGGAAGCTAGCCAAGCATCACCAAATGAAGTATCAAGCAATATCTCATTTCAGTTCGGCCAAGGGCGGAAGATACTCAATCTTTCGGCCTGAACCTTCCACAATCCCTGATAATGGTCGCCGGTCATAAGTAAGATTTGTTGAACCCTTGTGATGGTGACGGGGCTTACTGCGTGCTTCCTTGTTTAATATACTATACCATGTAATGTTAATAAAGGAAACACTGCCCTTTATATTAGGGGTGCGCCCCTCGCTTCTTTATCTCTCCTTACCTCTTCTTATTCCAGTCTTGTATTACTCGTTTTTGTTCTCAGGGTATTTTTTTTTACCCGGTCACTCATTAAGCGGTCAGTCTCGTTATTTATTTCGTCGCTCCAGAAACAGGTAGTCTGGAAGATTTTTCTCTTCAACTCAACAACAATGCGCTCTCAAATTTTTTCCGCTGTCGCCTTGCTTGCGACCGGCGCGCTGTCCACCAGCACATGGACTCGCGTCACCGATCATTCTGATGATACCCCCTCCCTGAGGGCCCGTCAAAGCGGAAGCAAGTTTAAGCCTGACCAGTCTAGTGCTTCTGGCGATAACTGCGCGGATGCCTTTGGAGATGGCTACATTCAGTGTGGAAACGCCGACGTTTGCTTCAACCCTAATGAGGGACAGTCCTGCTGCGATGGGTGTATGTCACCCTCTCACTTTGAGGCATCTTGAGCCAAAATATCGTCTAACTTTGCTGCGCAGATGCCTGCCCAAAGGATTCTGGTTGTCTTACTGACGGCTACTGCTGCCCTGATGTAAGTGTACTTATTTTGAAGCGCGAACCCGTAATCAATATACTGGTCAATAGCCTACCCATCAGAAACCTCGAATTAACATGTTCCCTATAGAGCCTTGGCTGGAAAGCCTGTCTTGAGAAATTGAGCGCGAACCCTCCTCGGCCCTCAGCGACTCCCTCCGCTACTCCCTCCGCTACTCCTTCCGATAGCCCCTCAGATACTCCTTCAGAATATCCATCCGATAGTCCCTCCGAGACCCACTCTGAGATTCCTTCCGAGACTCCTTCCGAGACTCCCTCCGAGACTCCCTCCGATGCTCCAACCTATCCTGCGACTTCAGTCGAGGGCGAGCCGACTGCCTCCCGATCTCCAGGTTGTTCCGCACCTAAACGCACCGCTAGTCCAACTGGCGAGAGCCCCTATCCAACTGGCGGGAGCCCCTATCCAACTGACGAGAGCTCCTATCCAACTGACGAGAGCCCCTACCCAACTGGCGGTCTGCCACCCCCAGCTGAAACTACCTCAATATTCGATGGCGGTGCCAACTCACAGAACGTAGCAATTGGCGCTGTCGCAGTTCTTGGATTCCTCAGTTTCATTCAAAATCTGCTGTAGTTCACTAGTAGTATCATATGAGTATATATCCGCTCCCTGTTTAAACTCCAAACAGTATGCGGTCTGGTGTACGGAGTAGTGAGAACTCATCAACAAACCGGGCCCTTTTGTTTTTGAATATGTACCATGATAATTTACCGAACTTATGCAATCGCGAACTTATCAATTGGGAGCCAACTTACTCTTTCCTCAGACCTTCCCAGTTGTGTGAATATTCTTGACTGGTGGATTTGTAGCTGGTTTACTTCTTTTTCGCTGCGGGCTCAGCAATTGATAAAATGTTACATTATATTTTAGATACTGTCTGCACCTGAATAGCATAAATGTTTAAAGCGTTCTTTCATTGCAGTCACAACGTTCGGGTTGAAGCAGTGATCATTGATTAACAAACACATTTGCCGCTTTTGATCCTCACTACGAGCAGTAAGAGGGGTGGGCCATCTATTCCTACTACACAGTACGGAGTACTACCAATCCGCATTTTCATTGCAGGCCACAAACCTGGGAATTTGTGATTCAACCTTGGAGGTCTTTTCAGATGTCTCCACCTCTGACAGTCAAGGCACACCCAACGAATCAAAACGAACAATTTCAATTTATTGTGGTGAGCGGCGCTGATTCGCTCAGGGTGGAGCCAACTCCGCAATCTCTGGCAGGGATGTTTCAAGGAAATATCACGCACGAGGGATGTCCTGCCGCCCCCAACTGCGCAGTCCAAGCAAGTGTTCGAGAAAAGAGAAGAAAACGGAAAGGAAGCTCGAATGGGGGGGCCCGCTACTTGATTTTGCAGACTGCTCCATCATTCCCACGTTTAACGCCTGAAGAAGAAGATATATATATTTTTTAAAAATGAAAAATTATGAGAAAATAAATATTTCCTATGCAGAGGATTTGATATATAATTGATTGAACTATTGAATCTATCTAGCAATCTATCGAGGTTATAGAGCTCTATATATAATAAACTTGTAGACATAATGATGATGTGTGTGAATTAAAGAAAATTATGAGGCCTTCAGGATAACCACCTGAGGTCTTCAAGGCTCAATGTCATCTATTATCACTACTGCGTATACTCCGTAGTTATACTGCGTAGATGCAAGTCTTTCTAACTTGTCTCTTAAATAATAAGCACTAGTGAGCCTAGTGAATGCTGCCACTTGGGGACTAAATTATGCCAGGTTATACGCAGTACAGTTCTGACAAAAATCAAACTCACAACTTTATGAATCTACGCTAGTTAGAAATGGACTCTACATCTCCTCCTCCCGGCAAAAACTCTGACGCTTCGGGTAATTTTGAAGTGTCACCTCCAAACACACAGAACGAGGTTTACAATAATCCTGTCAAGGATGAGAACAGCAAAGTGCCAAATTCAGGTAACATTGATATCGTGCCTGCCAGCACGGAAAAGGAAGTCTCCGACAGCCGGGAAGACAACCCGCATAATGAAGTCCATATAGACCGCAGCAGCGCCTCAGGAAACATCGAGGAAGCCAACAGACCAAAAACATATCTCAAGTTTCAAGTCGAGAAATCCAGCGCGCTCGGCCTGATCCTTCCGCTGAATCTCCAGCTCACGATCTGCAATGAAACCAGCAAAGCCTCCTCTCCTGCCTTTGTCACAACGGAAATGCACTGGGTAGACATCGTATCCGTACTCCCGCCGCTCTTTAGCCTCTACCCAGTCTCAAACACAGGCACCCCCGAGAAGGATGCTGCGCGGGTTGTAAATTTCTCCCCAAGGGGATGGCAGGGAGTTACTGGTATGAAGGCTCATCTTGATCTTGTTGAAAATGGAGATGCGGGGCTCCCGTCGAGAAAATGGGCAATCACTCGCAGCGGATGGACCAGACATTATAAAATGGAGGAGGAGGTGCCGTCAGTGCCAAGTCCTTCCACCCCAAAGCAGTTTGTATGGAAAGGATCTATGGAAATTCTTGACCACTTGGTTGATACGGCGCCCCGGTGTAGGGGCAATTTGAAATTGGAGACGCAGGATGGGAGCACGCTCCTTGCAGCGTGGAAGCAACGACGGGATGACCGTATTATGGGTTCGTTCACAATATTTGAAGCTTCAAGGGACCTAATTCCCGTTGAGGTCATTGTTGGATCTGGAATTGCTGTTGTAATGGCGGAACGGGCTTCAGGGGTTAATTTCTTGGGGGGGATTGGGAAGTAGCATTTCTCCTTGCTCTTTTTTCCTCTTTTCAATTGCACAACTAAGAACTTCCTCATGTTGCTTTTTGCTTTCTGCTTCCTATTCTCAATTTCTTTTTTCCATTTTTGACTCAAAGAGATTGGTGTCCAATACGAACCTCGAAGCCATGCCGGGAAAATTGGAGGCAGTCTTTCCAGACTCTGTTTAGAGCTCCTTTCTAAAATAACACCGTCGATTAATAAAGTATGTTCGCCAAAACAGTCGATTTAAAGTGTGAGCTGTCATTTAGGAAGATTTGTGGACATTGTCGGCCAACTACAGACGATTAAGGAGAGGAGAAGCAAACATGAGCCACATCTACTAAATAGAAGATATCTCTTCACAACCCCAACAACTACCTGAATACTCATATTGTCGTGGGTTATTTGTTTTAAATGAAAGTAGATATTTCGTTGAGGCCGAAACGGGTACCCCCCGTATGCTAGTAAATAACCCTTGACAACAATGGCCAGTAACATCATCAGAGGAAGCCTGCTACCATCCAGGGAACATGCCCATTTTTCCCGGGGGATTCGATGTAGGATGCTAGTAGGGCGAGGGAAAAAAGATGATTGATCGAACCTTAAAAAGACAAATGCTGACAGAGAGTTTATGCACTAGTTCTCTGTACTCCGTAGTGGCTATGGAGACAGGGATGTTAGCTTGGATAAGAAGTTCAGGATTTATTATATCACAAGCCCCCCACCTTGTGTCTGATAACGAACAGCTGCTTCTGGAAAATATATTTAAGCAGAGTTCTAGAACCACTGGAGTTTTTAGTGATAAAATTTTTTTTTCTGTGTCCGAGACACTAGAATTTGCGGGTGACAATATTAATGCTAGTACTCCGTAGTATTGATGATAATAATTGTTCAGAAAAGATCCGCTCGTCCATGATGCTAAATGATGGTATAGAATCAAAGCACCAGCTGCAAGATGATGACACAGACTTTCTCAAGGGACCTGATGTCGGAGCCGAGCGTCATGAAGCAATGTAAAGAGGCAGTTAGTATTTATTCTCTGACAAGGATGGATGGGCTGGTTGGTCATTGTTAAGTAATCAGTCTGCATCATTGAACTCCTGAGGAAGGTTTCTTGCTATGGGGCTACCAGTTTGATTGCCAACAGCAACCTTATTGGAACAATTGTACAGTACAGAGTAGTTGTTGTATGTACATACATACAGTTATTCCGTATGTACCCCAGTTAGGTGACGTAGAGGTAGTATTTAGGAGGGGTGGGCGGTGGTGTTTTGAATGAATGGGCGAAAAAAAAATGGTTACGCGAAAAACAATCTTATAAGGCTCCCCCGCCTCCCCCCATCTCACTACTAAAATACACTTCATCCACCCTCACTATTTTCCCCCACTGCTGAGGACTCGAGGAGAGCAGCTCCAGCGAAATAAAAAAGACTCGAGAGACCTAAAAAACCATAACCTCGAGTGGATTCGCTTCGTTTGCTTTTCTGTGCGCGCTTGAACTACCGGACTAATTTATTACGTCGCTTTCTTTTGATCCTACCCCGCCAAACCAACCCCCCCCCCCCCTTTTTTTTTCTGTTTTATCAACATTCATATTCTCAACAATGGCCAACTTTTCAGAAGCCAGTAATCTCGATGCGTGGAAAGCTCTGCAGGAGCACTACACTGCTACAGGTCGCAATATTACGCTCAAGGACCTCTTCCAAAAAGATCCCGAACGCTTCCAGAAATTCTCCTATACTTTCAATAACGCCGCAGACAAGTCCGAAATTCTTTTCGACTACTCCAAAAACCTTATCACAGATGAGTCCTTTGCCTTGCTAATAAACCTTGCCAAGGAGGCTGGCGTGGAGAAGCTTCGAGACCAGATGTTCAATGGCGAGCCCATCAACTTCACTGAGAATCGGGCCGTGTATCATGTTGCTCTGCGCAATGTGACGAATGAACCCATGCAAGTCAATGGGAAAAGCGTAGTGGAAGGAGTCAATTCCGTCCTGGACCATATGAAGGAGTTCTCTGAACAAGTGAGGAGCGGTGAATGGAAGGGGTATACAGGAAAGAAGATCAAGACTATTATCAATATTGGTATTGGGGGGTCGGATCTGTAAGTGCCGAATAAAAGTTTTACTATACAATTTATTTTAGAAATCACCCTGTTTTGCAAGGAATTTTGTATGCTAACGCTCCTACAGCGGTCCCGTGATGGTAACAGAAGCACTGAAACCTTATGCTGATCGGAATCTCACGATCCATTTCGTCTCAAATATCGATGGCACTCACGCTGCTGAAGCTCTGCGGGCTTCCGACCCAGAGACCACACTCTTTCTAATCGCCTCAAAGACGTTCACCACTGCCGAAACAATCACCAATGCCAACACCGCCAAAACTTGGTTCCTGAAAACCGCGCAAGATCCTGCTCACATTGCAAAACACTTCGTTGCTCTCTCGACGAATGAAGCTGAAGTCACTAAGTTTGGCATTGACAAAAAGAATATGTTCGGCTTTGAATCATGGGTTGGAGGCCGATATTCCGTGTGGAGCGCAATTGGCCTGTCAATCGCTCTCTACATTGGTTTCGACAACTTCCACCAGTTTCTCGCGGGCGCTCATGCCATGGATAAACATTTTCGTGAATCTCCCCTTGAGAAGAACATCCCCGTTATCGGAGCCCTATTGAGCATCTGGTACAGCGACTTTTTCGGTTCCCAGACCCACCTAGTTTCCCCATTCGATCAGTACCTGCATCGCTTCCCTGCTTATCTCCAACAACTCTCCATGGAGAGCAACGGCAAAGCCATCACTCGCTCTGGAGATTATGTGAAATACACCACTGGACCCATCCTGTTTGGCGAACCCGCCACCAACGCCCAACACAGCTTCTACCAGCTCCTCCACCAAGGCACAAAGCTCATCCCAACCGACTTTATCCTCGCCGCACAATCGCACAACCCCGTCGAAGGCGGCACGCACCAGACCATGCTTGCATCCAACTTCCTCGCGCAAGCTGAAGCCTTGATGGTAGGCAAGACACCTGAAGAAGTCAAGGCGGAAGGCGCCGCAGAGAACCTTGTGCCGCACAAGACTTTCCTGGGGAACAGGCCCACAACTTCGATTCTCGCGCAGAAGATCACGCCTGGCACACTTGGTGCGCTCATTGCCTACTACGAGCATGTCACTTTCGCAGAGGGTGCGGTGTGGAACATCAATTCGTTTGATCAGTGGGGGGTGGAGTTGGGGAAGGTTCTGGCGAAGAAGATTCAAAAGGAGCTGGAGACACCCGGTGCGGGAGCTGGTCATGATGGTTCGACAAGCGGGTTGATCGCAGCGTATAAGAAGAAGGCTTCGCTTCTGTAGACGCTATGCCCATGCGAGTTCCCCCCTCTTGGCTGGTAGGTGGGGGAGGCTGCTGGAGCAATGGAATGCAAAACCAAGGTTGATATCTGTGATGGACTGACTGACTGACCGTAGCATCGACAAGTTTAATTCACAGAAATTAGTTTTATTATTGGAGAAAAAGAATTATGAAATTCCGACGATGGTAACAACGTGGAAATTCTCAAAAACCGGGTCATGGTTCGTGTTATTCAGTAGATTAAAGAGTACGGAGTACAGCAACTATAATAAGTACCTGACTTGAAATTTTTGTTGCCTTTGTCTTCCTGATCGTCTTCTGCCCCTATTGTGACGCTGATGTTCAACGTGATGCGCGCCATTCCCTAGCACTAGTATTACCTAACTGCTACGTTAACAGAATAATAAATAATGAAGAATTAAATAACAAGCCATATATATGCCTTATGTTTAGTAAATATTTCCTGAAACCCATTGTCTGCCCCTCTGCCGAAACACTCTAGGAGTCGGGTGTGCACTCGTACCCAATCTGGGGCCCCAAATTATTTTAACTTCGCATGTTCATTCTTGGGCAAATCCTCCCTGTAAATATTTATTTAACCTCCCTCCCGCCAGCCCTCTCTGACCTTGGGTACATGTACCTATAATGTCGTCGCAGCCGACGGGCAATCCCTCCCTTTTCCGCAAATATATCCTTCCTTCACTCCTGGCGACCAATGTGCTCATAAGCAGCGGCGGCATTAACGGTGTGGCGGCGAAATCAATACCAGGCTATGCGCACGGGCAGAATGTGCCAGTTAGTTGTTTGAATAGGGATATGTAAGAGTCCTTTCTTCATATATTTTACATTATAGCCAATCGACACTGGATGGACCGGTTTTAAATAGTATGTTGAGGTTATTTTGCTAATCCGTAGCTACAATATTTATAGAGACACCGGCGATCACGTACGTGCCAATGAACCCCAAGACACAGCTCGGGATTTGGAATAATAAATATTTTATGATACAAATTAAAATACAAAATCTTCGCCCAAAATAACGTAAAGCTAAATAGACGTTCTTCTCAAAAACAAAATATAGATCACCGATCCCGCGGGAAAACTTCAATATATCCCTTTCCCAACGTGCAACGAGACATCCGCCCCGCTGTCCTTCCACTATGGCATCTCCGAAACAATAACCTGCACCATTCACTCACTCTCTGACCCTCTCTACCACCTGCTAGAATACTATGTCCACGCCGACGTTCCCCTCACATGTCGCATACCTACCTTCCCTCTCCTCGCTTCCTCATCCTCACCCGAACATGGACGCGCCGCATCTCCAGGCCGCAAACCTCGTAACAGCAACAGCAACGAGGACAATAGCGGCGACAGTAGCGGAGAAGAAATACACGACGATATTGCATCATCCTCCACTTCCCAACCGCCCTTCACGCCCCTGACAATCGCATTGCAAGGGACCCTGCAACTGTCTCATCTACATATATGGACCGATATGAATGTCCTCATGCATCGGTCCGTGCGGTTATCCACTGGCACCGGCTCTTCTATCTCTGACTCTAGCTCGAAGAAACCGAAGAAGAAGGTAAGGAAGGCCGAAAGGAAGGGGAGGAAGAACAGAGATAAGAAGAAGAATAAGGATGGCAAAACACTGGTATCGTTCCCGGAGGGGCAGATTGTGGCTGGATCAGCATATTCCGTGCCGATGGTTGTGGCCGCCGATGACGACTACGACGATGATGATGTTGATGCGGGGGTGGGCAAGATGAGCAGGAAAGCGAGGGACATGATGATGGAACCCTGGGCCACGGAGGGGGGTACGAAGGTAATTCGTGGTGAGCCGCTTGTGTTCACGTTCCGGGTGGGATGGGTTTCTAGTGGTGATGTACTGGGCTTGGTTAATGAGGAGATGTCGAGTTCATCGTCTTCCACACCATCGATATTTATACGGTTGATGACTATTTGCTTCTGGGTCGGAGTTGGACTAGGGTTGGCTGTGGTTGTGGATAGGGTGAGACACAGAAGGGGGATGGGAGGTGTGTATAAGGGGGATGGAATTTTGGGTCATAGGCCTTTTTTTGGTGGTTTGGGGGCAGGTGTTGGGGGGAACGCGGGCATGAGTTTTGGCGGCGATAAGGGGAGGATGAATGGGTATGGATTGGGAATGAATGGGAATGGGAACGGGAGCGGGGGGGTTTATGGAGGGTATGGGGGTTATTCTATAGGGAAGAAGGACTGAATTTTTGCTATGAATTGTTCATATTTAGACGAGTAGGTTTGGGGATATCAGGTTTTTGTCGTGGGTTTGACATACATATATTCCATATCCGCTGTAAGTATACCATAGACCCTTGTGTGTTGTTTTTCGAGCTTTTCCTTTTTTGTGACAAGTGACGAACTGAAGATATTCGTAAATGATTGGAAGCTTCAGTTACGGACCGAGCATTGGGAATTTGAATAAACATAGTGATAAATAATACGCTATTCCCAACCCAAGTTCTTATTTTATACATTGTGCAATTATATTGTCCGAAGAGTTATCCTACACACGTCTATCAAATATCCCTCTAAACCTATCTTCGCCCTCTATAAGGCCCAGTCTAGCCTATGTATTCATGGAACGACAAAGAGGATATACGTTATCCTTCTTTCCATGGTCCCATCATCCCTCCCATTATGAAAAACAAAGGGAAAAAAGTCCCCAATGCCCTGAAAATTTTTTACCAACCCTGCTTCCTTAATTTCTCACATCTCCTAACCGTATGTTGAAACGACATCTTAAACAGCTTCTGCCATCTCTCCCTCCTCAGCTGCTTCTTCAACTGGCCCCTCCTAACGTGAAATCGTTGCTTCATCACCATGTTCTTGACCTTATTTCTCCTAACCCTCGTCTCCATCATCTGGAACGCCGTCGCGACATCAATGCCCGCTTTCGGGTCTACAGGTACGGTACGGCCCAACTCCGGGCCTAGGCGCATGTTGACAGTTGGCACTCGTGACTTTTGCGATTGACCCACTGCCTCGCGCACTTGCCGGTACATGGCGGCGTCTTGTGAGGTCCGCGGTTGGAAGGGATTGGTGGCTTGTCGAGGCTGGTTAGAGCGGGGGATGAAGTCGTTTAGTATGTCGGTGACTTGGGAGAGATGGTCGTTGTTCTTGCTGATGTTGCTGCTACTGCTGCTGCTGCTGCTGCCACTGCCGCCGCTGCGACTAGCTGGGCTTTTGGATGATCCCTTTAGTAAATCTCCTGGTGACCATGGCCTGACCGGTCTGTTTTGTGATGTTGGTTGTTGCCGTTGGGATTGTCGCTGTGACGAATTGGATTCGCCTTCAGGCTCCGGTCGGGATGGAGAGCCAGCTTTTCCGGAAGCATTACGGGGTGCTGATGTGCTAATTGATCTCGCAATGGCGGCAATTGATGTGGAGGATCGGGAGAGAGCGCAGGGTTGGAGAACCGGGCGATAGGAGGAAGAGAGGAGACTTATGGACCGGATGATATGGCGGGCCTCCATGTTGGCAAAAGCATACGGCTGGTATATTCCTATTCGCATGAGCTGTCAATCAGAGGAAATCTGAAGAGGAGGGTGAGGGTGACTGCAGATTTTCCTGCCGGAAGAGTCTGTAGATCGGCATCTTTTGAGGTTTCCAGAATTTGGATTTGAGCGAAATATTTAGTCACGTGACATAGAATGGTCTTCCCGCAATGCGGCAACGGGGGTTATTTAAATCTGTAAGGCTTCAACTTTCTCCCATTCTCCCTTCGGCAGTAGGATCGTTTCGCTCGTTATTCCCTCTTTACTAAGTTAGCATTTCCCTCGCTTTGTCACCATCATGTCGGGGGCCACCATTGCAACCCTTCAGCGTATGAGCCGCGATGCCCTCGCCACGATCCTACTCACCCCCACCAAAGCCAGTAAACTTGCAATAGTAGATGTGCGGGATTCAGGTAAGAGCCGTTTCCGTTTATGTTATTAATATTCACTTTTATTTTTACTCTTTGTATAAGAACAAGCATCCACAAAAATAATATAGTATCATGTATTATCCTCATTCATCCCCCCCTACCAAACTCCCCTGAACTGGCACAGCGTAAACCTTCTGCCCTCATCCATCTAATAATTCTGTTATAGACCACGTCGGTGGCCACATATTTTCCTCAACCTGGCACCCGAGCGCGACCCTCAATGAAAATATGCCCAACCTAATTGATTCGTTACGCGACAAGGAGAAAGTCGTGTTCCACTGCGCGCTAAGCCAAGAGCGCGGACCTTCCGCAGCACTCAAGTATATAAGAGAACGAGAACATGTACTCGGAAAGGAAGAGAGCGCGAAGCAGACCGTGTTTGTTCTAGATGGTGGTTTTGTCCTGTGGCAGGAAAAGTATGGGGAGGACCAGAGGCTGACACAGGCATATGTTAAGGATATTTGGGAGGAGTATTAAGTGGCGCCTATAAATGCTGGAGAGAGGGTGTGATGCATTTTTTTACGTGATAAACGACCTTTATATCCTTGGGTGTTTTAAGGTTTGGGTTGGATTTCATTGAATGTGGAATATTTGGGATAAGGATTTTCGGTGATGATAGCCAATGGACACGCATCTGGAATGGTGATATGGACTGTCAACTACGGAGTATGCATGTTAGAAACTTGAGGGAATGGTTTAGGAATTCATAAAGACGGGGTAAATTTGACCCACCAGGCGCTTTCAACATGTTGCACATTCCTGGCAGGAGCACGATGGCGAACGTCAATTATTCAAGGACTGTCTCCCCCGCTTCGCGGGATTAATAGATGGCCATGACGATGACACTTCTCTCTTTCACGTCATTCTGTATGGCGACTTCGTTACTTTCTTGCATAAACAAGCTCTGATAGATAGATCTTGACCAGTTTTAAATAATTAGTACGTCGAAGCCGTGAAGTTATATTCAACATGAAATTAACACTCATATCTATCGTATATGTGGGCGTGGTTCGTAAAAGCTGTTCATGATTACTGTATCAGTCTTATTTCATTCAAAAAATCTCAGAATCCCAACATTTCCAAACCCGCAAGCACCAAGGGTATAAGAATAACATACAATCCATCTACAAATACAACCAAACCCATAAAGCCCTATCCTACCCCATAACACTCCCTCCAAACCCAACAGGCCTCCTTTTGCCCTCACTCTCTGGCACAATAGCCAACGCCTTATACAATCTCCCCATCCCGCCGCCCCCTCTCTCCACCAACCGCTTCCACCCACTCTCAATTCGCTTCCTCTTCTCCTGGTCTCCTTCCCCTTCCACTCTCTTTAACAGCTGCGCCGCCCTCTCCGAAATCCCCAGTGCCTCCAAAAAGGCGCCTTGTTCTGTCGGCCCATACACCTCCACCCCAGGACTAGCATCAATAGCAGCTTCAGCTAATGCTGTGAAATCCACATCGGCGCTAAGGTCAACCTGCCCCGGTGCAGCAAAGGGGGATACGAGCTGATGTTTCTGAATGCCGCGAAGGGAGTTTATGGGGATTGTTGAGGTGGGGCCGTAATCTAGGATTAGAGCAGCACCGGAGGGAACTCTTTTCAACGCCTTTTTGGTGGAGGAAGATGGGGAGATAGGCGGCCCTCCTCCTCCTATTCGCCTTGCAATGTCTTGGACACAGGCTTGGCTTTCTGGGCTAATCTCGATAGTTGCACCTGGAGTGGATTTCAGGGCTTTGTAGCGCGGGGACATCTCGGGGAGGACGAGCGAGGATGGTGTGGATGTTTTCGCCAGTGAGAGGCGGAATTCTGGTTCCTTGCCGCTTTTCACTTCTGGCGTTGGGGGGTTGGGGGAGACGACGAGTTCCCTCCATTGGTTGGTTTGGGATGTAGAGGCATTGGGCGGTTTGTGGAGGGTGGTAGGACCGGTAGGGGTATTAATGGTTTGGGATGGCTCGGGCACTTGTACAGCCTGGAATGCGTGGATGGGTAGGGCGTCGAAGAATTCGTGGGCGAAGATGAAGGGGGTTTTATCAGGTTCTAGGTGAAAGATGATAGAGCGAATGGGGTCAGTAATGGGCCGGTGAAATGTGGCGGAGTCGTTATATAAAGGGACCAAAAGGGGGAACATTCTCACCATCTGGGAGGAACCTAATATGCTCCGTCCAGATAACTGGGACACCCAGATGTATACTCATGCTTTTATAGCCCGCCTCAATCTCCTCCATGGGCGCATCTCCACAGAGCAATTTCCGCTGAACCTCCCGCAGCACCGGACTGGCTTCCACCAGATAGACTGCCTCAATCGCTGACGCGAAGCTCTTGAAATTTCGAAAGGACTGTCATAGATACCACCCGCCGCTTCGTTAGTGGTCGCCCCTTTATATATATATATATACGAAACTGCTTAAAACTACCCTCGGAAAGGAAATTTTTATAAACGCTCACCCTCAACATATCCCCCATAAGCGTCCCCTTGCCCGGTCCAAACTCGATAATCTGCACCCCACCACTCTTCCTCCCTTGGCCCATCCACTCCGCAACCGTCCAAATACCCAAGAGCTCGCCGAAAATCTGCGAAATCTCCGGGGAGGTCACGAAATCTCCTTTAGCACCAAAAAGATCCGTACCCTCAGCTTCCTGGCCGCGGGAAGTGTAATATCCGCCGTCGGGGGAGGTCAGGCATTGGCGCATGTACGCCGCGATGGAGACTGGGCCGGTTACCTAGGGTTTTCATTCTCGGTTAGCAATGCGATTATGCACGATCTCGCCTTAAATAAATAGAAACAATGATTGTATTATGGGGAAAAGTACACACGCTTATGGCCTCAGCTATTGATTTCGCCAAAGGCGTGGACCATTGTCGCGGAGCGGAGGTGGAAGACCATCGCGTAGTGGTGGAGATGGCATTGGGAGCAGCCAGTCGAGGGCATCGGCCAGCTCTTGCTAGACATGTTAGGAGTAGGCGAGCAGATCCATTGCTCATTTTTTGGGATGAGCAAGGTGGTTTTCCCCCGTAACGGGATATTTTGTAAGTTCTTAACGTAGAAGATTTTCGGCGAAATATTAATGGGGAAGTTCAGAGTTCTGAGCTCGCAGGACTAAATAAAAATGTTGTTCCTTGGAAGTTTGCGCCGCACCAATCAACGCTGTGACATCACGGAGTATGGAGTACGCCGTACCTACTCTGTACAGCGGCGTAACAGGTTTCTTTCCGGAAATAACCAAAATACTGGCTATGCCTTTAACTTCGCTATATTTTACAAACGGCACAAACCCCAGAAAAGAGAGTTGATTGTTCATTCATTCCGCTGGTTTATTTAAGGAAATAAGGGAAGAAGATTACAAGAGACGAGCACAAGTTCCAAGAGGATCGCATGAATTTCATATTATATATAATACAATGAGATGCCTGTTCATAAAATATATCTATCTCGCCAGTACAGAGTACTATTTCTCGTCCCATAAAATAACCCAAATCCCGTACGCGCCCATATCTAACCATGAAAGCCCTGATCGTAAATTCGACCTTATCATTTATTTTCCGAATCCCATAATGACTCAATAACTAGAGGGCATTGCCAGCTACTTATTTATGCCATGTCCAAAAATAATAAAATAAAATAAAGAAAAAACTTCTGACCCCTAGTTCCATGACGGAGGTAGACTTAATATCATCAAATAATGTGTTGATTAAGCGATCGCAGACTACCTGTCGCGTCTCCCACGGTTGCGTGAGTCGCGGGCAGGCTCATCGGTAACCATTTCATCACTGTAGAGTCCCGTATTGCCATTCCTTGCGTTTCGATTCCGGCCCGATCCCCCAACCCCTTGCTGACCTCCGCTTCCGCGAGCACTACTCCCACCACCTCCATTGTGTTCATGTTGCTGGGAGGAATCACCGAACCCGTAACGGCCATCTTGTATCTGGGGATCAGCA
>LGUA01000759.1:0-11243 GCA_001660665.1 Emergomyces africanus | reverse complement strand
AAATGACAGGGCTGACCGTGAAAAAAGGGAGAGAGTCAGTCATTCTACATCCCGGAAGCAGCATCAGCAAAACAAAAGAGAAACAGTTAAATTAAATAGAGTCGTTGCCAAAGCAAAAGAAACAAAAAATAAATATAAAATAAAAATTAAAAGGAAGGAGGTAGGTAACAGCAAGAAATCAAAATTTCCCTCTTTTTAACGTTAGTTGGAAAGGCATGATGACGGGCTGTCAGTAGCGGTTATCAACAAAACAGCTAGGATAGAAGAATGTACAAAAGCAAAAGCCAACTGAATGGAGATATCAGAAAAGAAAGGAAATGAATTAACGACAGAGAGATAAAAAAAAAAAAAGAGAAACAGACGAAAAAAACAACCAAAGGCAAAATACAAATACGCAGAAAGCTTTCGCTATAGTACGTCAACTGAAAGTTACTGCTACCAAATCCACATTCCCCATCCCATCTCCAATCGACTGATATATGTAAAGAGAATTTAGCAAAGAAAAAAAGATTATATTAATAAGAAATGAAGCACAGAGTCACAAGACCGTTAAAAAGAAGCGGAGAAACTACGCAGGGAAGAGAACCAAATCATATTGCGGGAAAACCAAGGTAATAATGATGGGATGGATGGAGCAGGCAAGCGCTCACGGGTGGAAAAGCGAATTGGCGAAATTAGGAACGCACTATTCTTTCATCAACGTAAGGCAAAAACAAAACAAAACAAACAAAACAAAAAGGAAGCGCGAGATGGAGCTGAGTGAACAATAAGATAAGGAAATTCGTTTCATATGGTTTCAAAAAGTTAAAATGAGGGTTGTATATATATAACTAGTCAGTGCCATCTGAGAGGAACGCGCGCCTGGGTCTGATTTTGACTATCGAAGAGGAAAACAGAATAAAAAGTATTATCAAAAAAAAAGTTTGCTTGATTGTAAAATAATCGGGGAATCGCTGGGGATTGATAATGTAGTTGCTAGGCTTTGAGATGCAGGTGGTCGTATTGATAAAAAGTATGGTTGACGTTCGAATAGAAATGGTTTCGGAGGAGAGAAACAAGGTAACGCAGAAGGGGTCTCTCTGCTGATTATTGTGCTTGCTCAGATGGTCCCTGCTCCGATGGTCCTTGCTCAGACGATCCCTGCTCAGACGGCCCATGGCACCAGTGGCGATGGAATGCCCAAGCATTTTTCTGGCAGTCTTTGCTGCAATATTTTGTCCTACGGCACCGGCGGCACTTGGCAAACTGTCGTTGGAACTCTTCCCACTTCCCACACTTGTAGTATGCACACTGACGAATGCCGCCCCGCGCGTCATCCTTACGGCATAGGTTTCGCATCACAACGCACGCCCAGTATTGCATATCCTTAGTGTGGTGTCGAATGGTAAATTTTTCAACCAGTGGGAATATGTTGAAGTCATCGGGTAGTAGGTATTCTTCCTCTTCCTCTTCCGGTTCCAATGGGGACTGGGGCTGGGCACTTGCATCATCCAATAGGTGAATATCCTTCCCTAACTTCAATTTCGGAACCAAATGAGTCTTTTGGAAATATGAACGCAAATTACAATATTTTGACACATATGCGAGAAGTTGTAGAGCCATCAACACATCTTCGTCTCGAGGCATCGCAGTTAAAACGCCAGGCGCAACTTGGCGATCCCTCAGGTAGAAGGGATAAGGTGTTTGCTGAGTAACGGGAGAGGCAGTGTTTATCGCAGTCGGTCGGACGGGAGAAAGGCCTGGAACTCCATTTCCGGGCTGCTGCGGTGTAGCGTTTATGATGCTTACGTCGATTGCAGATGGGTGCGTAATGTTGAAAGTTTCCGCTTCGGGTGTATCAGATGGGTTGGGGATCGTAATTCCATGGGTTTCCGAGCTACCGTCAAGCATGGAGCCACTTTCGCCAACATTATCGATTTCCATCCCGTTCTGTACATCGACGATGGGTTCCGGAGCGTGCTGTGGCGAAGGGTCCTCTCCCATGACCACATCGTCTCCATTTGCATCATCAGACTCGCCCGATCCCGAAGGTTGCTGCCGAAGTGAGGGGCGTCGTCTCGGTCTTGCATTAAGCGAAGCAGAGTTTTGATGCTCACCAACAGCGTGGGGTGTCGTTGGTGACTCTGGCTGGGAGTTAATACCTGGTTGCAAACCCGGAACCATTGATGGCAACCGGTCGGCATCGCGAATCGGTCGAAGCCCAAAACCATCAGTGCGATCAACTGGAGGGATAGCAGTGGCGAGGGGTGGCATAACTCGATGGCGATGCGTTCCTGGCTGGTGGCGGCTTTCATGTGTTCTATGGTTGCGTGCATCACGGGAAAATGTCGTCCGTTCCGGGGGTGATGTTAATATTACTTGAGGAGACGGCGTGATTTCCATTGCCCCGGACTCTCCGTGCTGGGCTTCACGGGAATATGGGTGAGGAATCTCGATTGAGGGAGGGGGGGCTTGTCGACGCGTAGTGCGATGGTCTGATGGGGTGGCAGCTCTGTCAAAGAGTGATGAACGATTGCTCTGATCGCGTGAACGGGACGATGCCTTAGAAACCCTCGAAGTGTTCCGCTGGGAATCCGCATCAGCGCGTGCCCTTATTTTATCGACCACGCGAATGTAGTTATCCAGGATGGTGGCAACCACTGGCACAATATCTGCCTCAACAACTCTCGTCCTCACGTTTTCTGTACCACGCACTCCAATATTGACGACACACTGGAAGGCCAGGTTCCATTTCCACATCTCCATCAAGTCCTTGCTCCTGCCTTCCTTTAGAATACATACTAGCTGCTCGATTCCGCCATCAACGGTTAGTATGTCGCGAATTCGAGCAGACGATGTGGTGAGGTAGGCAAGGTGGTTTAGAGAATTGATGAGTGGCAGTGTTGAAGTGCAATCAAGAGCGCGTCGGTCGTAAAGGGTAGTCGTAATGTTGACAGCTGCCTTGTTGACATTCGGGATGCTGAAATTTACTTCTCGCATGATGAATGAGGTTGATGATACTGCCAAAGGAGGGCAATATGGCGAGACTTTGGATCCAAAATCTTTTTTTCAGGATGTGGGTTAAAAGCTGAATGTAATCTTAGCAAGATATAATATAGGAGCAAGGCTATCACCTGGTTCGAGAGACCATACCTGATGGAAACGATGAATCCTTTGGGCTCAATAAAGATATATCGATATGAAAAGCAGTCGACGGTACGATCTACATCAAACTACAACGGCTATTTTGGTCGAAAACACGATTGTTTGATGAAAAAACGGTGATAACACCGTTTCGAGTGGGTGGGGGGGGGGAGTTTTTTAAGGCCCGTGACGAGTTATGTGATCGGACGACGATCAAGTACAAGGTAAAAATCGATGAAGGAAAAGTTGTTCTGAAACCAAAATACACTAGATGATGGCAAAATGAGAGAGCATTATACCGAGGGGGAGGCGGTTTCAAAATCGGACAGCATCCGATTTGATGATAGGATAAGGTTTTGCGTGGAAAAGAGACAACGGCGAACGGAGCCTCTATTTACGATGTATTAGCATGGATTGCTGCACGACTCTCCTCTCTATATATCTGGCATCGGGTATTTCTTTTTTTCTCTTTTTTTCTTCTTTTCTTTCGAGGCGTAGAGCTAACAAAGTCACAAACAGACCAGAGCCTGAATAAACGAGATGTGGCCGGGAAAGCGGAGATTCGAAATTGGAGGTAGGAAAGGGATTAAAGAGTGCACTAACCTTTGATATTGGAGGTGGTAGTAAGATGATAGAACAACGGGCGACGACGATGCCCTCGAGGCGTATTGAACTGGTAGGGAGGAAGAGAAGGGGGGGGGTTTCTTGGGAGGCCGTTGGAGAGCAGAAAAGCGAGCAGAGAAACAACCAAACCACGACACAGTCGTGGAGTAGGGTATCTGAAGAGAGGGCCAAAAACGAAAGAAAGCAAAGAAAAAAAAAAAAAAAAAAAAAGGAAGGTCAAGACAAGGGAGATGATGAGAATGAGAAGGAAAACAATGAACAGACAGATGGGGAGAGATGGGAAGATTGGGGGGGATGAATGAAGGGAGAGGTGTTGAAGGGGAGCGAGAGTTGAGGGAGAAGTCGAAGAAGAGGAGAAGACGGAAGCGGATGATGGGGGGCTTGGGCTTTGGGCTTTTGGGCTTTTGGG
Organism: Emergomyces africanus; assembly: GCA_001660665.1. NCBI lineage: Eukaryota > Fungi > Ascomycota > Eurotiomycetes > Onygenales > Ajellomycetaceae > Emergomyces > Emergomyces africanus. The sequence goes on along the minus strand of LGUA01000759.1, from coordinate 7,087 downwards.
GGCGAAAGGACGAGGGACAGCCTAATGCTGCTTAGCTAAGGAGGGTAGGGGGTAAAGGGGAGGAGGGGGGGACGACGGCGAGGGCGAGGGAACTCGGGGAAGTCAGGAGATCGGGAGGTAGTCAGGCTCCTGACACGCCAAGGGAACACTTCTAATACAATCCAATTTTTTGCCATCCCCCGGAGTCAAATAAAAAAATAATTGTTGTTATTATTCCAGCTTTGTTTGTTCTTGTTCTTGTTCAATAAATGAGGAGGTCATTGAATTCTCATTCTCATATGTCCCTGTTTAAATAAAAGGTATCTATCTATCTGCGAAAGTAATATCTTCCTGCAGTGGCCCTTTTTTCTGTTAACGGCAATGCCGGGCCCGCCGGGAACAAGGCGCCCCCCCGCCACTTATGGCTGGGAATCTGTAACATCAGCCTCGCCTAGAGCGTCTCGAAGGCATTCCCTACGGCGGTAGTTTGATGGCGCCACCCAACCAAGCAATGGGCAGATCCACTCTTTCAGCACCCAGAACTTTCCATAACAACCCCCGAGCAGCAAAAAAAGGAAATATTGGATATGACGGGAAGTGGACGAAAGTATTTATCACTTTTCATCATGGATAAACACTCCTACCTAGCCACTTGCCCAATAATTTTTTATATATCCTGACACGGACGGAAAAAGGGCGGAGGCAGGGGGAGAGGCCAGCAACCACAACAGGGGGGATGAAAAGGAGAGAGGGAAAAAGGAAAAAGCGCATTGATTAATTAGAAGACAAAGAATTAAAAATATATACCTTTCGGCGGCAAGCCGAAAATTTATTCCATAAATTGTCAGGCGGCAAACTTGGAACTCTTGACAGCTGGGAATGCTGCAGTAAAGAGATGAAGAGATGGAAGAGACTCGTGGATGAGACGCAGAGATCTCAAGAATGAAAACTTTATCAAATAATTGTAAAGGTTGTTTATCATTGTTTCATTGTTTCATTGTTTCATATTCCCTTAGGCGGCGGTTTCGGGATTCAGGAAATTGCCATGGAAAATTACATCCACAGCCCACTTCTTTCGCCCACGCCGCAGTTATAATTAGTATTTAACCTCCCAGATTAATGTTGACAGCTACCAAGATCTCAAGCACAGTTGGACCCTACCACAATAATTACTCTAAAGAATAGCCCAGAGAAAGCAAAAGATAAAACTATCCCTGAAATTACCATGCTAAACATTTTTATACCATAAATCCTTATCTCATACCTACTAAACCGCTTTTCTAGCCAAGCCCAGTGTCCTGATGTCAGACTCAACCCTTGAGGGCCTTGGGGTTCCTAAAGGATTGATCCTTTTTTGCCCAGCGGCTTTCCAATACCTGAGCTTTTTGGCAAAACAATGGCATCATCCTCGAAGCATCCGAAAACTTCCTTACGCGTGGAACATGCATTGCGCTATTAAGATGAACGCCTTCATCGAAGTGCTTGAAAAGGACACCCGCCGCCAAAGCTTCTGTCGGTCATTTGGAGCTACAAATATTTGCGTGAGCTCAATATCGGGGAACTTTCTGACGCTGGCCCCTACAGCCTCCAGACCGTAAACAGCCCCCACGACGAGGTCGTTGCTTGTCCCAACAATCGAGATACAGATACAGATGGGCGATGCCCCAAGGCAAGGGAAAAGGCTCCTGACTCTCAACAGCAGCTGCTGCCAGGGCAACCTCGTTTTATTGGTTCCGCGACAAAGCTTTGATGCCATTCACACCTGCCGATATTGTTTTGTCCGCTCTCTCTAAGACCTTTTTTTTTTTTTTTTTCCTCTTAACAACGATCGTCGTAAAACTTTGATTTGCTTATCGAGAAGTATCACAGCAACTTGACATTAACAGGCTGACAATGACATGATTTTTTTCTGGCAGAGAAATACTACTCATCAAATCTCCTGGCTGTAGTAGCTATGCCTCTATTTGCAAAGGTTTTTTGATACAGTAATTCTGGACATCTTCCTCGCCTACACCCGCAAGCTCAGGAGTAGGCACCTTTGGCGCAAACTCCCCATGTCCAGCTGCTTTTTATGACCCCACAAAACATGGCACAGAGACTAGTACTAGGCGTAATCAGGCCATTGCAGCAGAAGAGTCTTTTGGGTGGTGACTACAAGCACGTTCAGTGAGGCATTGAAGATTGTGATATTCCATGAAGATCAGCTGCCCTCAGGGAAAATTTTGATGATGATCGTCACACTGCATTTGACCATAGCGCATCTCAATGCTAATGCTGAGTTCAAAAGAGTCTCTCAGAAATGTAAAAATCAGCGAATTCCAACGATGCAGAACAAAGAATGTTTCACCATGATACTTAAAAACAGCATAGTCACACAGCACCCACAAAATAACGTCGTCATTGATCTTGAATGTTTTGTCAACGTTAGCAGAAAGGACGAGGTCCGCCACTTCGTTTGAGAAACTCTCTGGAGGAGGTTCCATGATAGCATTCATCTCCGCAAGGTGGAGTGTATTGTCCAGAAGTTGCTGGTCATTCCTGGCTTGGCAGAGGGTGTACTACACTCAATTACGAGATCCCAAAACTGATCAAATAGTAAGTGAAGATACGTCAACTAAATTCATCAAAATATAAGAAAGGGTAATTAGCACTGATCATCACCATCACAGCAGTGCTTCAAAGATCAACTTTATTTTGTTTTAATTCATCCTGAGAATAAATAACCTCTGGTGCTCTGTGACAACTGGCATAATATCTTGTCCTCTGAGTTGGGATCTTCACCTCCGAACCTGGCCTCGCCAAATTTGTTATAATGGGAAGGCACCGTGTACGGGGAATCCACCGGCTCTTGTAAATGACGCGATCGCCCCAGAACCTCTTCTCACTACGAATTGTTTCAACTCAGCCTCTTCGAATACCGAGAACACATTAGGATAGACAATCTCAAAAAGCATGTTTCTGGACTGAAGATATGTATGCACAATGTTTTGTTGGCTGAATGTAGAAAGTCAAGCCCACCTGGATTTGTTGTAACGGATGTGTAACGGATGCTTCAAAAGTTGTATAGCCAAAGTCCTGAGCAGGTCGAAGATGGACCCTCTCTTCCAAATTCAAGGTCGGCTTCTGAAGAACGCAGACCACTCATAGAGATAAACAAGGGGCAATTTAGAAGTCATAGCACAAACAAGTGTCGAAATCACCTGCCAGTCATGAAATTCCCCGGGTGTCCTGGCCACCTGGCAGAAAAATTGTGTTAAAATAGCCTAGGAGCCAGCAGGGGAGATGGCCAGCGCAGTTTGATGGGTAGAGACAGTGAAATGACTCTCCTCGAATCAAATAGAATTGAAACGTTGTTTGCATTCAAAGCTTGAAACAAAATGAATGTGATTGTTGGACAGGGATTGGAAGTAGTGGCGTTAAAGATAACTGTCAAAAGTGAACGTTGATAAGTGTTAACAAGGGTTGTTAAGCATGGATATGCACAACTTACTGGGTTGCTAAGCGCCTGAATGCTCTGCGGGTCTAATCTGTATACTAACAATATTCCGCTGGATTTCCTCCTGCCCTAGTCTGTACTAGTTAATCTGCAGCCGCAGCGGCTACAGAAAATCCGATTTAATTCTGTCATTACGTACCAAAAATAGATAGAGAGAAAAGTTTTTTGGGGGAAGAAATATATATCAATCTAGCAAAAACGTAAGGTTAACCTTTCAAAGGGAATTTCTCTAATAGAATACGGCCAAGTAGTCGCATGCCGTTTTCCAGTACCTGACAGGACCCCTCATACAACACAGACCTCGCCAGCATAACTTCTGGGCCCTCGTCTGTCCCTAGAACCTTACTCACATCGTGCGCAGAAGACACTTGATGGGTTAGCCGGAAGAGGTACGTTAGAATAGTGGTGGGTTCCAAAGTTTTGAATGCCTGACTTGTTATATCAGGATACTGAGCCATCAGGCGCAGTATGTCCATGGCGTGGGGTTTCAGCAATGTAAAATCAGCCTTTGCGACTTGGTCCGGAGTTAGCTGTGCTTTTCGCGTGATCGAGCAGAGCCTTGCATGCGAATATTGGAGGTAGGGTCCCTTACCGCCTTCAAGGGAAGTCATTCTGGTAACGTCAAAAGGGCAATTGTTGATTCTTTCCCACTCATATCCGGCGCCATAACTGCTGTGATAAATACCAACGACATCTGCTACTGCTTCTGGGTCCGCAACTTGAACGTAGTTTGCTTCGCTGGCCCGCATAACTTCCTGCATGGCGTTCCCACACTCATCCACTATATCGCTTAGTAGCTTCACGGTTCTGAGCCTGGAAGACATTCCTTGGGGCTTTCCCGAGATTAACATAGACAAGTTTAGTCGCAATATCAGGGTAGCCCATAAGCTCGATCGTCTTGAAGACACGCTGGAAGTACGAGTATTGCTCAGAAGAAACGACGTATATCATTTTGTCAAAGTTATACTTGCTCACCCACTCTAAAAACAGCTGCAATGTCTCGAAGAAGATAGGTCGTCGCGCCGCCTCGATTCCTGACAACGGCAGTACCCAGCGTGCGGGCGCCGTGCTTCTTGAAATCTATGACCCCTGGCCCCTCATTTTCTTCGTAAATAATTTTTCTCCTTTAACATTTTTTCGACATTCTCAATTGTTTCCGAGGGGGCGGTCGATTCCTCGGAACACTCATCGAAAGTTATGTTCAAACGCGCATAGGTAGAGATGTACCGTTCGATGCTAATATCGCGAAATCGTTTCCATAAGCTGAGTGCGTCTGGATCTCCATCCTCCATTTTCTTGAAAAGGGCGTTTCGCTCGGCGTACAGTCCCTTGTTCTTATTTCTGAAGTATCCCAACCGTTATCTCTACCGTTCTTGCCAGCCTCTTGCTCTGGTTTGAACCAAGTATTGGTCTTTGCATAGACGTCAAGTAAATGCTTCAAGGGCTCCTTTTGGAACAGTTCTTCAGATCCAAATTTCTACCAACCCACGGTAAGCCAGCCGAACTGCTTCCCTCAGTCACCGAGATAGTTTACCTTGGCTATGTCCCAGCCCATACTCTCGTAGATATTTGCAATATATGCCCCAATCATTGTACTACGGAGATGCCCTGCATGGAACTCTTTGGCGACATAGGGCGAAGAAAACTCCACGATTACTTTCTTTTTGCCAGCAGCCTTATTCTCAGGATGTTTCAGACCGGCAATTTTGTCGTGGCCATACAACTGTCGTCAATCGAAGATTTATGGTAAAATTAGGTGGGGTAAAGTATTGGCCTTAAAAAAGATCAGGAATGAAAATACCTTCAGGCACAGAGTTAGAAATAAGAGAAATACCACAGGGCTGTAACTCAATGTTAGTTTCCAGCAAGGAATTCGATGTTAGAGGGGATTCAGGAATACAAAGAGCGTATCACCTTGAATGATAAGTCAAGAGCAACTTGGTCTACATTGACTCCCTTGAGACGAAGGCGCGCAACAACCACCATCACATCACCATGTGCCAGCACCTGTGTTCGTTGAATGGAATTATAGGCAATGTCCTCGTCACACTTGACCACTTGCTTTACGACCTTAGCAACCTAGCAGCGATATTTGTCGGCCGGATTAGCGACAATATTCGCCGTGGGAAATGTTGGGCCAGGTATCTCCACTCCGAGACTCTGGAGAAGAGTTTCCAGACCATCAATAGTAAGAGTACCCATACCGAGCCTCAAAATTCGAGGCTGGAGGGTCCGTTTAATTAATTTTGCAGATGGTTTGTGTAGTACAGTACATCCCACTGGCACTTACTCTCTGGCCGCGAGGACACAATTAGCCTATTTTTTCTATTTTTCTGGAGAGGAAAAATTCAGCCTGCCTATTGGCCATAAGGGGGGCGAGCAGCGACGCTAATTGTGTCAGCGCTACTACGCAGTACGCAGTATATGCAGTATTTCAGTCGCGAGTGATCGAGGAGACACGGAGGGTTACAGTTGAACAGTGAATGGGGTTCGGATTTTCCGCCCGGAAAAACTTTTGGCAGTGTTCAAACTCTCAATCTTGACAAATATTATCTCATTCAACTTCTGCGAAATCTAAAATTAAATGAGACTTAAAATTTGTGCATCACAGTTTTGAGTCCTATTCAATTTCAAGTGGCGAAGTATTCAATTCAGTTGATGAATTGAAATAGATAATTTCTCTCTCAGCAACACGCTGGAATATTTCACTTTTTTTTTAATGAACAACCTACTAACGATTTTGTTAGTATATAAGTTATAACTATATACTACACAAGGTTTCAAAATCCGGAAATATGGTGTCTTCTTCAAATGATGTAAGCGATTTTCTAGTTATATTCCCCTGTTCTATAGCTGATTTAGATACTAAGAACATAAAACAGAAAGATTTTAGAGAAACAAGTTCACCACAATCTAGCTGAGGAGATCATCATCAAGGAGATCCTAATCACGGAAGGCGTTACGAGATCAAGTAGAATAATAAAAAAAACTATTAAACTTGAACAAAAACCGCATGACAACATCAACTTCGATGCCTACAAATTTACACCACATACTTGGTCAATTACAAATCTTCTAGCCGCTCACAAGGATAAGAGGCAGCGGCCAAACAAATCAATTCCTCGCACAAGTGAAGCAGAAAGACTTTACACACCAGCTCCGGCAGCTACGCAGAACCTCCCTATCTAACAAACACACAGAATGACCTTGAGATTATAGAGCTAAAGACCCTCTATCAAGTACAGCTTACTATAGATTGTCAAGCTCCAAGACAACAAACTAAAAGCTCTCAATCTACTCCGTAGCTAGGCAGACAAAATAACTATCGTTAGAGCTTCTCTACTTGCCTGTAGAAGCCCCAAACTGAGAAAAAGAGCTGATTGAGTGTGGAAAACCAACAAAAGCGATGTATGGGTCATTGAACTACGTAAGGCGTGTCCTACTGCTCGGGCTCAAGGCACGTAGAAGCCTACTCCGTATATATAGCTAGATTTTCAGCATAATTCGACAAAGCAGGACTCGCTTGAAATTTTAGACGCATGCGCCTCCCCACTATCTCATAACCAGACATACCCAAGGCTCCCAAAAGCACTTCCAAGCTCCGAGTTCTTT
>LGUA01000758.1:0-11247 GCA_001660665.1 Emergomyces africanus | reverse complement strand
ACCGGCTGCAGTTGTGACTTTCTTTTCTTTTATTATTTTTATTATTTTATTTCTTCCCTGTTTCCGCCGGACATTCCTGTTCGTCTGATATATACATAAAATCGAGGAGCCGGGTGGAGTCCGGCCAAGGAACGGCAATAACTGATCAGTCCAATTGATCGCAAGTACGTGAAGCGTAGCACATTGAGGGGCATTTTATGTATATATCAGACGAACAGGAATCCGGCGGAACAGGGAAGAATAAAATATAAAATATAAAAGAAAAGAAAGTCACCATGCAGCCGGTGCCTGCATAGTCAACCTGTCTGTCAGATCAGGTTTTTTTTTCGTCGACTTCATTATAGAATACTCTTCCTTGAGGCTTTTGTTCTTTTGTTTCCAAGTATTTCCCCAAAATGGTTGGAAAATTTTTTCTCAACAGTTGAATAATTCAAGAATAAAAATAACCAACCAGCGAAAAGGATAGCGACGGGAGGTTATAACATCATAAAAGAGATATCAACAATTCCAGTTTTGTGTCACTCCGGGCGTGTTAAAAAAAAAGAAAGAAAGAAAGAAAGAAAGAAAGAAAGAAAAAGGGTACAGCATTGCACCAGCAGCCGCAGCCGCAGCGGTTAAAAGACGTAAGAGCAGCGAGAGCAGACAGAGTCAGAAAGCCAGAGGAGAAACAGGTGAGCCCATGAGGCATTGATTGACTCAGAATAAATATTAATAATGGCTCCATGCACGGATTCGCAGGATTGGTACTCTGTACTCCGTACAATACTCAGCACTGGTAAGGTAGGCACAGAACACACGCTCACGAGTACTCCGTACTTCATATCCGCGAGAGACATACACTGCGCACACCGTACTGTATGTACTGTATGTACGTACATACATACAACCAGTCCTTGACCGCCTGGATTGAAATATCAAGGCATACTCCGTAGTCCAGTAACAACAGTATTAGTATTTGATAGCACGGTTAAAAATGCTTAAAAATGAATACTACTTACTCGTGCCTCCGCTTACCAACCCAGGTGTTGGTTCTTTATCGGAGGCTTAATTAGATTCTTCATCTGTATTAAAACTATAATTTCTTCTTCATCCGATGCAGAAACCAGAATCAGGGTGTTCTTGAGACTTTTCTCAGTGAAATCTTGAAGCAATTCCTCGGGTACAAATAGACCTTGATGACTGATATATATACACAGCAAAGATCAAACTGTGAATAGACGCTGGATTTGTGAACACTCAGTACTAGTTAAACAAGTGAATAGAGCTGCCAGTAGTTGTTGAGCAGGAGTTCGCAGGAAGACTCACAGAGGAACTCACAGAGACGCTGCAAGTGACAGAGACGCTCGCAGAGATTGTGATTGAAAACAACATGATAATGAGGATGAATTTTCTTGAAGAAATCAATTGATTTACATACAAGTTTTTGTAGTAGAAGGATTCTTTTTGGGTGAGAATTGCAACCAAAAAGAATAAACAAAGAAATATTCATACTATTCCTGCTTATTCCTTGCTCCGTAAATAGGCTGTTCAGGGAATGGCCACGACCACATCAGACAGTCAGTGATAGTAAGTTTAAACTTCTCCAAGGGCATAATATCCCCAGCACTTTTTCCTTTTTCTTTTCCCTTTTCCCTTTTTTTTTTTTTTAGAGCATAGGTGTATGTACGCAGTAGTAAAAAAGATTACTGCATGTACGGAGTACAACTATTCCGTATATATCCTCCACGTAAGGAATAGCCCGCCGCAAGTACAAATAAAATATCACATTTTTCTGAACCCGGACAGGATTCTTTTTCTCCTCTTTTCTGGGATTTTCCTTTCCCCAATCTTAATCTTATCTACTCCGTGTGCCTTGGTCTACCTTCGCTTCGGGGGCCACTGTGGGCATTCAACAGAAGTACAGGAGGAAAAAGGAAAATAATGATATGAATGAACGGAAGCAGGCGATCGATCCGCTGGCAGTTGTTCAAAGGTATGTTATCCGTACGGAGTACTCCGTACTGCCCTCTCAAGGCATTAACTCCCCGAACTAAAGTTCAATAGTAATTCTGTTAGTGCTCCAGCCATGCTTTTTTGGCCCCCGTCACATTCCCAATTCCGGGCCACCCGCGCCCCGTTTCAAAAAAAATAAAAATAAAAAAGATAGTATCATCAATCCACCGGCAAAAATATATACACCTACCAGTGCGTATAAACTTGTTGGGGGGTGGAGGTGTGTGGAAAAGAAGGGAGGGTAGCAAAGAAGCTTCTTTCCTGCCCGTGACGTTCGGTGACAGCCAACTGACAGTAAAGAACTGGAACAGAAAATTCAGAACTTGACAGAAAGTTGGCAGGCGAAAAAATATGAAAAAGAAAAAAGAAAAACTTACGCAGTACTTGATTGGCAGGTGGTGAGTGGCAGTAGTGGCTGAGCAGGTTGGGAATAGACGCACGCAGGCAGGCAGGCAGGCAGGCAGGCAGGGAGGGAGGGGGGTTTTTAATGGCAGGGGCTGCTGGCAAGGGAGGGAAGAAGAAGAAGAATGAACAACAAAAAAGAAACAAAAAAGACCCAACAAATCAGGGCGCTCCAATGTGACTCAGGCCTACGGAGTACAGCGGAGGAGCAAAAGTGCGTGGGAGCGGCGAGCAAACCAACCACTTTGACTGGCTGGGAAAGGAAATAAAAAAAATATATTAAAAAAAAAAGAATTCGAAATGGGTTTTGGAAGCAAGCAAGCTGATTGATTGGATTGGATTGGATTGAATGGGATTTGAATTGAAAGAGGGGGAAAATGGAGAAAGTGGGTTGGGTGGTTTGAATGACAGGTTTTTTTATTTTTATTTTTATTTTTATTTTTATTTTTTGTTGGGGGGAGCGTTTAGGGTTAGGGTTATTTTTGACGGGCGCCAATTGAGGTTTAGCCTGATTCGAAACCTTGTGGCAGGCAGGCAGGTAGGCTGACTGAGATGTTACATAAGGTAACTAACTAGCTCTCCTTGCTGGGGTTTTTCCTCTAACTTAACTACGGACTACGCAGTAAGGTACTTGCTAGAAGTACGGAGTACCCTTTTTGAGGCGCATTGATAATTATTTTGTGATTTTATTCCCAGCTGAGACAAATCACATCACACCCTCACAATCTGCCAGGTCGCTGCTTTTTTTTTTTTTTGAGGATAATAGAGATAAGGAAAACGAAGAGATGAAGGGAAAAGGAAGAGCGAGAAAGTTGATGATGAAAGATGTAGAGAAAGATGTAGAGAGTGGTGGTGATATTTTAAGTGGTGTGTGATAGTTGATTTTGGAGGTGAAGCAAGATTCTTTACAGCTGGGCGGCAAGAAGGTCACTGGACCTGGGCTTGTTGTTAGTCAGGATTCAATAGGTAGTTTAGTAGTAGTAGTTTATCTCTAATCATGTTCGATTCGAAATTTTGTGAAAGAGATGATTATCATCTCTCTCGATGCCTCTTAGAAGTGGCCCATGGATATATTGATATTCGAAGGTTATCTCTCATTCCCATTCTGCGGGTTGAAGTAAATAAGTTGGATTTTTTGAGAGGGTGCCGAGGTGGACAAATTCCAGCTGGATAGGGAGGTTGTTTCGTCAAAGTTGAGGTCCCATCGAAGCCAACCCGCTCGATTATATTTGCCATTCACAGTTCCTAGCTAAGTAATTACTTGGACTGTGCATTATTCATTTGATTTTTTTCATTTTATCATAGAGTCATCGTCACCGTCACCGTCACCGTCACCGTCACCATCATCCCCATCTCGATCACCCCACTGGAGCCAGCATCTTCGTGGTGAGCTCGAGAGCGATATGGGAGTTGGACTACCATCCATCGTTTAATCAAATGAAGAGGAAGAAGAAGAAGAAGAAGAAGAAGAAGAAGAAGAAGTCGACAAAACGAATATCAACATGGAAGAAGAAGAGAAGGGAAAAGAGAAGATATTTATACGTTCCACCTCCTTCCCTCCCTCCCCAAGGTCCTTCTTCCGCGCCTGGTCTCCCCCTCCCAAGGTCCCTGGTTACCTTAATTGGGTATATACCCAGAAATACATCGCAAATACATCACATATACATCACATATACTCCGTACATCTCATCTAACAACAGTATGGGAACATGCACGATGCCCATTTCATTCATACGTCGCATAATTTAAGAGAGGCTAGACCAGGGGAGACAACCCGTTTTGTGGCACTCAGCTGGGGTATGCAAGGGAAGCTTAGGAAAGGAGAAGGAAGCTCGAGCCGCTGCTTGATCGCCAGGGGACGAATCGCGTTAATTCATGCTTCTTTCTTTGCCTTTTACCGCTTTTTACCAAAACGCTCTTGCGCCCAACCCCCCTTCATAGAATATGCATGTACTACTAGTACAGTACATACAGTACATCGCAAATGTGGCTGAACAGGTTACTGGTCTCTCTGTTTTGTCAGCATGTAATGTTTTCGCTCACAATCAGGTGAAGCTACCTTATGTCGTGTATCTATATACCTTTGGTAATACGTCTACATACTTTCATTCATGCTCTTTACCTCAGTTGTGTCCGTAGTTTTTAGTTCGAAACTTCTTCACTCACACCATCCGATCGAACTATGAAGAGCTAGGAATATTCAGGCGATAGGCCAGAATTGAAAGCTCCCCCTTCCCCTCCTTCCCTTACAAATTAATATATATATATATATTACAGAATCTAATCGAAAGAGAGGCACGGTACCCGGTACCTATATAGCATCCGATTTCAGCTAAATTATATACTTACTACTCTTAGGTAAAATCATAGCAACCCAGTAACTGCGTCCCCAAACCCCGCTCACGAAGCACGACAACCTGCTCATCATCAAAGCCCACCCACCCCCTCATTCGTGCCGCCAATACCAGTTCCCTCGACATACCCTGCAGCGCACGCCCCAGACCATCCCCACGCCTCTCAATCGTTTCTGAAACTAGCTCTAGAGGTTGCTGTAGCTGCTGCCGCCTTTTCCACTCCGCGCCCCAGTCTTCATTTCCATTTCCATTGACATATTCGTTTTCAGCGCTGATCTGAACACTATCATCCCTTTGCAGCGTCCGTCCCCAGAAAGAAGACGATAATTGCGGAGATATCATATCCTCCAACTCCCAAATACGAATCTCGCCACCACGTGCGCTAACAGAAACCGCCTTGCCACGCTCACTAACCTGCACGCCCGATACCGAAGACGTATGGCCCCAGAGCCGACGGCCGGTTTTGATTGTGAGAGCATTCGCAGTGGAGACAACTAGGTACATCGTCAATGTATTGTCGGCATGCGAGGTGAGGAGGTATGGGTGGCTGTACGAGAGGGATGTGGGCGGCTGTGTGTAGGAGAGTGAGGAGCTAAGGGGCGCTGAGGAAGGGGTGATGATGATTGATTGATTTTTTCTGCTATGGTAATTGGCATGGCCTGGGCTGCTCATAGTTTGTCGAGGGTGCTTTTTGCCTTTGGTATTTATTCGGGTCGAGGGGTTAAAGGGGCTAGCGCAGAATTGGAGGTCGACAGTGGTTGTGAGTCGAGATCCTAGATTCTCGCCGTCGAGGTTTAGTCGGAGTTCCTGAAGCCCCACTGACCACCCGCAGCCTATCCGGGAGAAACTGTATGCTATGGATGCCACAATTTCCGTCGCTAATGGCCGGATGGAAAGGGAGAGCGGCGCAAAGATGTTATTAGCTTTGAGAGAGACGATTAGTTTTGGAGATTTCGTGGTTCTTTCTTCTCGCCCTTCTCCTTCCCTTCCCGTCGGGTTCGAAGTGGGCGAATAAAATCGATAGAGCGATAGCGTTTGATTCTGGGATAGTGTAAGGAGATACGAGGACGATGATGCAAGAGCGGTAATGGCACCATTCGACGATGCGGGATGGGAGAATCGAAGCTGAAAGCGTGCACCGTCGTAGTTCTTCAAAGAATATATACGGTAACTTCCATCCTCGAACCCGAGGGTGACTTCAAAATCGCTTTGAGGGTCATCATCTTCTGGTGTCACCGATATCGACGTGGGTATGCTGCACATGCCATTCCCTTCCCTTGCATCAAATAGTGATAGTTTGGCCAGGCATGATTTCGTGTTGCCGGTAGTCCACGCACGAAGCCCATTACCCGCATCCACTGTGAACACAACCCTTCTGCACAGCTTTACTAACACCGGTGGGATCGACGGCTGCGCAACCTCGACTTCCGTCACCCGACAGGAGCCCTTGGACCAGTTATGTCGCAGACGATATTGTTTCTTCCAATCCGCATGCTCGAGATCTTTAGCGGAATGTTCGTGGCCAATCCACCTCGACGGCCTAGGCGTGTAGCTGGCAGGCCTGGTAGTGACAGCCGGGGTAAGGCCCGAGTCCTTGAGATGACGAACACGACGGGCCCGAGGCCATACCCAGCGAGAGAAATATTTCTTCTTCCATAATTCCGAATCGCCCGCGAGTTCATAAAATCGATGTGATAACCTGGGATATTCATATTTGTGTGAGATTTAGCTGCACATATTATAGAAGATGGAATCATGATATGAACAGGAATCACAGCGCAACGCAGATTGATAACATATATAATAGTACCTTTGGCAAAGGCTCAGTGACTGCGTAGGTAGGAAACTCAGGATATGAAGTATGAGCTCATCGCTTAGCCTTGAGAGATGATCTTTCTTGCTGGCATCATCATTGGGGCGCATTCGTTTCTCGGGCGGCGCATCCTCTGCTTGAACATTATCCAGGCGGCGTTTAGACATCTCGCAGAGACAAAAAGAAATTCAAAATAACCGGTAACCTATCGAATCATGGACTGTCAATACATATCGATTCAATGTTTGGCAGATAATGTTAGGAATGATGTCGGAAGTCAAGTAGTAGCCAGCGGCTGGACGAGTGAGCTTCTAATACCTAGGTAGAGGCCTATCGCCACGTGATGTCGCTTATCGGCCAACGCGTTCTAGGCGCGTCTCCAAGATGTGTCAACCTCTTGATGCATTCAATTACAATGCCCTTCTTGCAATGCTATTAATTATTTCCCTAGAGGGCACCATTCATTAAGCGACTGTGAAAACCGCACGACATGATTGTCACCTCAATTACTTAATATTGTTGCTGACACCGTCCACCTGATGGAGACAACTGACTTCAGCAATCTTGCAGAACAGGTTGGCGGTCTCGTCAATCAGTGTCAACGGTGGAGGCAAGAGAATGCGGAGCTCGAAATAAAACTCGAGGAGCAGACATTGCGCGTTATAGACTTGGAAGCGGAGAATTCGGACTTACAACAACAACTCGAAGCTATCGAGCCAAGGGACACATTTGACAGTCTGCAGAAGAGGCTCCTCGATAGCAGACAGAGATATGCTCCAAATTCTGTTATCCATGATTCCATTGGCAAAGCGGAAAAACCCGATACCATTCTTACGAACATTATGCGAGTTTAGCGAAGCGCTATGAACAGCTATTTCAAGAGAATGCTAGTCTGATTGAATCTTTTTTCACATTGAAGAAGCTGCTGAAGAGTTGCAAAGGGAAGATCGCTTCATGGAATAACTGCTTTGAACGTGATACATTTCATGTTTATGTTCATGGAAAGAAAGTTTTATTTCGGAGAGATGATGCAACTGTAGCTCATGGCCTACAAATGCAACCCCTCCCTGGGCAGGGAGAAGTCGTATCTACTCCTGTTGTAACTACAGTCGGATCTCTGGATCAAATACGCCAACCCCACATCTATGAAAAGACCCCGGTGAAAGAGAATGCGGTCATTGTGACATTGGACAGAGTATCAGAGCCCGAATCGCCTGTCCTACCTAGTTCAAATACTCGAGCCAGACGGGTTCCTGGAGAGGCTCTTCAGCAAGCTTCATCAGAGCTGAACTCCTCGGATATAACGCCAACCCAAAGTCAGGATCCCCGTTATGCCGTCGAGCCGCATATATTTCCAAGTTCTTCCCCTGCCGAAAACCCAATTGTCGTTTCAGAGAGGCCAGTCAGACGGAGGGATCAGGAAAATCCGAGAGCAGCGCTGAATACAGTCACACACCGCCCCGAGACCGGCTGTTTTACCAATCCTGTTATTGTAAAGAGCGAGCCAACATCCAGTAGCCCTCTCGACAGCACCCGTAGGACGATCAACTATGACGATGACAAGGGTGATAGCGACGATGACTGTTTAGACCCGAGTACCAGCGAAACAGACAACTATGACGCTCCGCCTATTCCGGCACCAATTAAATGTTTTCGTATCGTTGATGAACGAGAGAAAACCAAAATAGAACCGCCCGGTCCAGGCGAACTGGCACTAACTGGAACCAAACGCCGATTAGCTCTTCAGCCAGTGAATGCCAACGTTTCTTCTGTTCAAAATGTAGACGGACATACTCCGAACCGAGGGGCCAAACGAAGACGGTATGACTCGAGCGGAGCTGAGGCAGTGCATGCAGTGGCGGAAGATGGAGAAGAGGGTTGTCAGAAGCCAAAAAGTGGTACCAACAAGCTCCAAAGAACCTCGAAAATTGAGAAGTCTAAGTCCCCTGCTGCTAGTCGCCTAGAAGATCTTCTGGGAGGCGTACCGCGGCCACGACCTATGCTGACCTCCCCGTTTCGAAGCTCGGGAGTCTTGGATAATTCATCTCTTGGAACCGCAAGCAAGACACACCCAATGCCCATCACACACCCAGCCAATCCGCCCAAGGTTACAGAAAGGAGGACCCCATTAGCTCGACCGTTTCCTCCCCTAGGTTCGCGAAGTTTACGCAATTCTGGAGGAACCCCGCAACCCCGAGCTGACGCTGAGGTATTGCCAGAAGATGAACCATTTCGAGCACTTCCTCTTCATCGGCTCGGATTTGAACATTTTAAACTCAACCCAGAGAAAAATCAGGGACTCGATTATGCATTCGATGAGGTAGTTCGCAGGAAGGATTTTAGAAAGAGCCTTCCCGGCTGCATCCGTCCAGAATGCTGCGGGAAAGGGTTTCGTGCCATGGCGAAGCTCAAGGGATTTGGGACAGCAGGTAATGACGATGTGTCATTAGAAGATTTAGACCAGGAGGACCGGAAGGTTCTTGATGAATACCTAGGCGACAATAGCATCGTCTTAGAAACTATGACAGAGAAGGAACTGCGGGACCTCCTTCTGGATGCGCGAACGAGACACCTTGCGAATCAATTTGGGAAACATCGTCATGTCCATGAACGAGCGCGTTCGCCGCCTGGGTTCTGGCGCACTGATATGCCGAGTACCCAGGAGCTGGAGCGTGATCGGGAGGAGGCGAAGATGCTTGAGCAGGAGAAATTGGCAGAAAGGTATAGGGAGGCCATGAGGCCGGGGGGGTTGTGGAAGTTTGCTGACGAGTGAGTGAGCTGTGGAATGGATATATACATCGAAATGTCTATTATATGGAGGTAGATTATTATTATTATTATTATTGATGTTGTTGTTATTGATTTATTTCATTTTGCTTGTGCAATTTAATGCAGGGAATTGTCATTCCTCTACTAATGATGATGTTACTATTTTTGAAAACATCTGACATGCCTGGTGGTGGTCTTCATAAATAAATATATGGCGAAAAAATATATCTTAAACCTGAAAACCTGAAATTAATGCACTGGTTAATTGTTAGCAGCCCCGAGTGCCTCGGCATTTCACCGTTAAACGCGTCACGTGGAAACGACGCTTCCCCCGGATTTCAACCTCCTCCCATCCAAGTAACAACAACTTCTGTTCAACAATACCCCTTTTAGCAGATAGGACAAGGTCCCCCCTAGCGCTTCACTACTATATTGCGATGGAGCCTTTGAAGAAGGGCAGGGGTCGATTCCCAGGGGTTTTACCTCAAACGACGAACCTGAAAGGGATATATGAGGAGTTTGTAACCAAGAATTCTAGCTCTGTCAGCCAGATCGAATCCACCCTGAGATCTTTGACATATATCATTCCTGGTGAGGTTCCAGCATTCCTCTATTCATGCGGCGCATATTGCTGTGTGCTAGGCGAACGTTAACTAACTTGCATTTCGCTATGCTAGGACGTTTTCGAGAATCCGAGCTTGCTTCAGAGTCCCGTAAGTAGAGACACGAACGCTCCCGTTTTTCCATCCATGAGCGCATCTAATAATACCTTCCACATAGTCCATTCTAGCGTTCAACTTTTATCCCTATACCATGATTCCCTCATTTCACGCGTCATTTCCCGCCTTCCTGCCACCATTACTCGTCCTAACCCTACACCACATGCGCGATACACTAAGTACTGGTCCTCGCGCTCCTCACTCTACCAACGGGTAGCATTGACTCTACAGATGATCCAATACACGGAACTACTCTGGGAAATGATAGCACGGCGCCGCGGGGAGAAAATCCGCTGGCGGGTAGTCGTGTTCATCGAAGGCGTGAAAGCGTTATGCCGATTAATGCTCCTCCGCCTCACTAATTCTAGACCGTTGGTCAGCCCGCCCTTGCCAGAGAGAGAAGTAGACCCAAGGTCACCGGAAGATGAGGGGGAAAGTAACCCATGGGATGACACATCGTTCCCTCCTAGCGAAGGCGGATCGTCGTCGGACCTAAGTTGGACGATGCCAAGGACAGGCCTCTCCCTACCAACTTTACCAGATGTTGGCGACATTTCAAGTTACCTGATATCCAGAGTCCTTACAGCTGATGACATAAAGCCTCCGAAAAGCCTCCTTCACCGAGTTACAGGGCAGGGCCAACTTGCTGAGGTGCTTTATATCCTCCGCCCTCTCATTTACGCACTAGCGTTACAGAAATGGCGCAACAAGAAGAAGAGCTGGACACCATGGCTTATTGGTTTTGGCATGGAGTATGGGTGCAGACAGTTGGCGAAAAAAGATTTCAGGGAACGAGTTGCAGGTGGTTTACGGGGCTTAACGGCGCTAGAGAGGGAAGAGCTTCGCAAACGAGGCTGGGCAATGGGCTGGTGGGCTATGAGGGGTGGGTTTTATGAAAATATTACAAAGTATGTTTTGGCCATTTTTATTCCTTTTGTGCCACTGAACGTGAAATGAAGATCCACGGACGCTAACCATATTGTGTGTGAAGGGCTTGGCTGCGAAGCTTTGTTAAGAGGCTAGAAGGGAAGCCATTAGTTGGACTGATTGGCGGTATTGTGGAAGACTACGAATATCTCTGGGATAATTATTATTTCTCAACAGCCACTCTTTGATCAGAGAAAAATTCTCCTTGGTTATTGCTTACCTCTCCTAGCGTTTGATTTTTCGATTTTTCAGTTATGCTATTACCCCATGC
>LGUA01000757.1:0-11254 GCA_001660665.1 Emergomyces africanus | reverse complement strand
TATATTATATATATAATTTATACCAGATATCATTAAAAGTGGGTTTACATACTTGGGAAAAATGGTCTGAATAATTCTCCCAGATTGTTTCGAAAACAGGGTTCCGTGTACAGATAGTACCCTTTACGCGCTATTATGGATTTGCAGCGGTTACAAGGTGTCCCTCCGACGCACTATAACGTAAATTAGTACCGGAACGCAAACTTCTCGAAGCAATAAACATTACCTACCCTTTCATGCTTAATCCGACAATGCCAGCAACTCTTCTGCGCTGGCATTTGCTGTATATCTCCCACGGGCTCATGCGGGGTTGCAGTTGGCTGGGATGTCCCCTCATCCACAAACTCAGGTGGAATCTGAACTCCGTCCAACCCTTGCGGCTCATCGTTGAGTGTTTGAGTACCTTGCTGCTCAACCCAAACATCAACGAGTTGTGAATCGTATCTAGCGAGAGGATCATCTTCGAGTTTGTGAGGCACCGGTATTTCGTAGTCGTCACAATGACTAGAGAGATCCTCACTTCCATCATCGTAATTTTTGGTCCCTGGGAGGGACCTCTGGTCTGATGGATCACAAAGCTCAGTTTGAAGCTTTGCTTGTTGGTTGAGATATGACCAGGAATTCCCGCTGCCTACTATATCATCAATATTAGGCTCTTAAAAAGACGCATCAAGGCGACGATCAAAACTTCGGGAGGGAGAAACTATACCTGCACTCATTGCGTCAACCACGGAACCAGAAGAGAGTGGCAGACTGCATGTATTGCCATCCTCATTTTCCACTAAACAAGGGTGGGGGGAACTACATCGAAATCGTACCTTCCTTCGGCAATTTCCGATAATCTCAAGCCAGAAGATTGTGTTGCTCCAGAAGTACCAAAATCCGGAACAAATGAAGCAGGATTCGATGCATATCTTCTGTATCTTCCCAGCTGTAGATTATTTCTAGCTTGGTCCACCCATCCAAGCCAAGAGTTACAAGTTGAGCTATTTTGTGGAGGAGGGGGTAATTCTGAGCTGTAATTTTGACTTTCCATACATTCGACGTCTTCTCGATCATGGGGATAATTCATGTCGTAAATAGTACCTATGGGTGGTACCGCTGATGTCTGTATCCCCCTCTCAAATTCATTGTTGACCGAGTGAAAGTCGTTAAAAGATGAATAGTTGAGCGATGAGAGACCTAAATCAAAACGGTACCGGTTGGCGCACTTTGCGACCATGGCAGTGGAGAGTTCCTGGTTCAGGTAGTTGGATATTGTAAACGAACATCGAGTACAAACGATTCTTGACTATACAGTATTTAAATATGGTAAAAGTGGAATGAAAGAACTAAGTAGGAATATAGTAGTGTGTGTGGGAAATCGAAGTCATCTTTCTCAATATAAACTGAGGTACACGGCACACCCAGGTATTTAAACCCTAGGGCTTTGACTGGCGAAAAAGCCACTCCGAAAAACGCCTCACTCTTCATGTAAACATTTTAATAGGATAGAACACCAATTCACCCAATAGGGCGAGAAGAATAGCTCCTCATCTATTGGAAGTCATCTTAGCAGTACTCCCTGAAACAGGGAAGGACAACAGCCTACATGGGCTAGCCAGGTGGCTAGGAATGAGTTCCTCAAGGATAGCACTCAAGCACAAGACGGACCCACCAAAACCCTATCAAACGTTGGTTGCTCTGGCTTTAAGGCGTCCGTCCATGGGAGGTGTTCGCTGGCAAGGCAAAAAGCAGTTGCGGAAACGCTCAGCTCCAGTAAATGCTCCGTAGCATGTCTCCAATACAATTTATTTCTTTATCCATCTTGCTCTGCGCTCCGTATGAGAAATAAACTCATTTTTGCAGCGTCCCCGCACCTCCAGTAAATATTTAACCAGCAACCAGCGGCCATTCCCATTATACCCTCCGCAACACCCTTCGTCCCGGATCGCCAAACTATGTAGGGTCACTCGTTTAGCAAATAAGGGGCTTGGCAGTCCCGGGTCCCAAAGCAACTTGAACATAAACATAAGGCTGGGGGGGGGGGGGTTGGCGGGCAAGGGGAATAATATTCAAGGGCCTTGGTGCAGAATCTGGCGGTGACGCCCCACCGATAAACAAAGAAACAACTTCGATGGAGGTGTGCCTCCCCAAAAAACAAATGATGGGTTGAAGTTCGATGAATTTGGGTCGTTAGCAGGAATATAATCCTTTTCACCCCAGGCAAAATTCTTTATGTGAGGCGCGGACAAGGCGGTAACTTCGGGCAACCAGTCGCAATTTTTTCCTTGTTTGTCCACGATGTTTGATTGAAGACTGCTCTGCAGGAAAGCTAAATAGTTCGCATTTTTTTAGGTGTGCCACTTCAAACTGCTTTGCATGCCTCGCCATCTGCCCACGCTATCGATAGCGTCTAAGCAAGATAAATTATTCAAAAGAATTGGATCGTGCGTATAATTTGTGCCTCATAGCAACAATGCATGAAGCCAAAATGCCAGGTCACCCCCTAGGTACGATGTTGGGCTCTCGAGAATGCGTGTGCATTCTGACTCTGACAAGGCACTCCGAGACAATTCTTTTTTTCATATGCCGGACATTCTCCTTGGGGCCGCCGTCACCGTCGCTGTCCCCGTCTCAGTTGCCAGAAACTGCAGAAATCGGGGCCTGGGTTATCACTAGGACACTATCCTCCTGCATTGATTAAACTCGCTCTGCATTTACTCAAGATCCTGCACCCCTGCTATGGGCCAATGTGGCAATCCACCCGGAATCAACGATACCTTTGAGCTCGTCCACGCCCATGATATTATGTTGCTAAAAAATCGACAGCAACCTGGCAATGGAGAACGTGCGCCCTAAAGCGACACTTCCATAATTCTTTGGAATGCGATGTTGACTTCATTATTGACATCCTGGGAAATCCATTCCTGACAGCTTTAAAGACATGAAGTTAGCTTTAAGATTTCAAACTGGGGTTTGTTTGCCCTTAGCAGAAGCTCCACACAAATGGCCGCGTTGTACCAAGGTTCTTTCAGATGATTCGACACATGAAACCAAGGGTTTGATAAGGCCACCAATATCGTCGCTGGCATCAACTTGGTCCACGTAGTTTTCTGCCTTTGGGGATAATGACGTCGATGAAAAGCTTTAGGATTATGTGGGGGAGATACTCAGATATATGGCCCTTTAACCCCCGTACGAGAAGAAACATTTCTCAGCAAGTTGTTTATCTGCCGTTGGATAATAGCGGAATGAAGGTATTTGGGGGTTAAATTTTTTTTTTTAAATAGTGGCAGCAAAAGCTTTCGCGGGTGTCCACCCCTCCACAACTTGAGTCCCTAAATGGAAAGGATATGGATATGTATAGGAGCGCAGGTTTTCTTGCTCCGACCATGAAAAGAGAGACTAGGCAGCGAATAATGAATTTACATATATCAAATATGAAACGGAGGTGTTCGAGAAATATAATGAATGCACATCTTTGTCTCAAATATCTAACGGTTGTACCCATTTTGGCCAGCTAGGGGCATCATGCTGCTAACAAGCGGTGTGCAAGCGTATTCAATAACAATAAAATTTATACTTCATATTTCTTCTACCTATGATATGCAGCTACGATGATGAAGTGCACCCGGTCTAGGGGATGTTCCTGCCGTTAACATGGACGAATTGTGTATATTCCCATTACGTGACAAATATTCCTCCCTTGATAGATTATTTACGGAGTACATTGGGCTGGTTATTTGAATATGCCTGATTCGCTTGTTCAATCGATAAAGCAGCATTCCCCGTCTATATGACTAAATCGAAACTGATACTGGCGAATAGTTTGCTGGTTCACCACAGCAAATGTTTGCCTTTCGGAGGTTGAGAATGGTGGAGGAAACAGGCGGTCAAGCCCGCGCCAGCGAACCTATTTCGATTGGAAGTGAAAAGTGAACAAAAGGTGAAAATATCACAGGCCCGAGATTTTCATTAATGGTCTCGAGAATGAAAAGTCAACACTAGGGTTGTCGCGATTTCTTCTGAAACCGTCCATATAACGCCCAGTGGCAGGTAATCCATATCACGAAGTCCAGAGATAATACAATTTTGACTTTTTTATTTTATTTGAGAAAGCATGTATCCTCAATCTCTTTCCACTGAAGTAGCTTCCACACCACCCTCCCCCTTATTTTTCTATTTTTCCTTTCTAAATATGTGAGAAATCTGGAAAAAAAATTCGAAGACTTGCTTTCTCCGGGGCCTTTTCAGATTTCAATGCCAGGAACAGCGATTTGTTGCTGCCGTAGTGAATTTGCTCGAAGCACGGAGGTCGCTGGCTTCACTAGCAATTTTCCCAGGTACCCAGGCGACTTCGAATGACTCCCCGCAGCAGCCACAGCATCCATCAGATTTCCGGGGAAACGAATGCTATGTTTCAGAGATTAATATTGGTGGCTTCGGCCCAGACTTTGTGTCACAGCCATCGAACTGGATGGAGGTCAGCTATTGCCCACAATTATTTGCACGCTTCACATAGCTTAACAAGGTTACGGTACCTAGGTACAAGACCGAGCACTTTATCTTCCAAATGAAGCATGAATTTCCATGGAAAAGTGTTGCGTAAAACAGTGACACGGAGGCGGAATATTCGGATTTCTGGAAGAACCAATAGGTGATTACATAATATTTGAAAAGTCATACTCGCTGCTTGTAATTGGCCAGTTGGTGCCGAAGCTGTAACTCTCGAGCTTCTTATTGGCCAGTTCAAACGCGGATCCGCCCCTGGTACCTTGGATGACTAATTCATAGAATTTGCCAGACACTCTGTCGGCTATACCATTCTCTCCCCAGCCTCAAGTTCTTTGTGTCGTGTTCTTTTTCTGCCTCAGCACCGCTAATTAATCTTCTTGCTGTCTTCCCCCAGTTCTCTAAAGATGGCTTCTGCCGCTAGAACTTTCACCAGGGCTTTTGCTCGTGCAACCCCTGCCAGCAGCACCACTTCTTCCATCCGATCTTCCGCCCGTTTTACGGCCCGCTCTGCCCTTCCTGCCCAGACCTTCCGAGCCGGATCTCGCAGAGGGTATGCCTCTGGACCCGAGGCTGGAAAGTCGTCCAGCAACTTATACCTTGGATTGGGTGCTGTCTTACTTGGAGGTGCCGGTGCCTTTTATTACTTGAATAGTGATGGACTGAAGGCCTCGGCAAAACAGACTGGCCCTTTCACTCCAACCAAGGACGATTACCAGAAAGTGTACAATGAAATCGCTAGGCTCCTGGTGGAAAAAGATGACTATGATGATGGCAGCTACGGACCTGTAAGCTTGAAATTTACGTGGCTACTTTGTTTTTTCACTAATCCCTAATTTTTGTGTTGTAATTCTTGAATAGGTTCTTGTCCGGTTGGCATGGCACGCGAGCGCACTTATGACAAGGAAACTGGCACTGGAGGAAGCAATGGTGCAACCATGCGCTTCTCTCCTGAAGGTGACCACGGGGCTAACGCTGGTTTGAAGGCTGCTAGAGATTTCCTCGAGCCAGTCAAGTGTAAGGAAAAGCCCGCCAGCCATAAGTTATGTGTATTGCAATCTATCCCACTAACTCTATGTCTAGCTAAATTCCCGTGGATCTCGTACTCCGATCTCTGGACCCTTGCTGGCGCTTGTGCCATCCAGGAGATGCAAGGACCAGTGATTCCGTGGCGCCCCGGTCGCCAAGACAAAGATATGTCGGCCTGCACTCCTGACGGACGTCTTCCTGATGCATCCAAGGATCAAAAGCACATCAGAGCTATCTTTGGACGGATGGGCTTTGACGACCGCGAGATGGTTGCCCTCAGTGGTGCTCACTCTCTTGGTCGTGCCCATACTGACCGGTCTGGCTATGATGGTCCGTGGGACTTTAGCCCGACAGTTTTCACGAACGAATTCTTCAGATTGTTGGTAGATGAGAAGTGGGACTGGAGAAAGGTATGTAACCAGAATATTCTTAGCCAATCAAGGTCTCTTCCATGCATGACTGACGCAAAAAAACAATACTTGCAGTGGAATGGCCCTGCTCAGTACACCGACAAGACTACCAAAACACTTATGATGCTTCCTACCGACATGGCCCTTGTAAAAGACAAGGAGTTCAAGAAGCACGTCGATCGATATGCCAAGGACAGCGAGGTCTTCTTCAAGGAGTTCTCAGATGCGTTCGTCAAGCTCCTCGAACTTGGTGTGCCTTTCACTTCCAAGGCTGAGGACCGCATCCGTTTCAAGACTTCCGGCGACTAAATTTAGCTGGGTCATATCTTCCGTACCTGCGAAACAATACATTTTTTGGCTTCCGATCGATTGGTTTCCGATTACTCCGTGACCAAAGTTTATTAACTTCTTCTGACACCGCGTTGTCATGTCTTTTTTATTTTTTATTTTTTATTTTTTATTTTTTATTTTTTTTAATGTACTTTTTTTGTCACAGCTTGTTTCTCAAACAATTTGCTCCAGTTTCTGCGTGATTTACAATTATAGATTATAAAGATCTCTCTACTCCTGCTCATCTCGGTTTCGAGTATTCCCCTCGTTCCTAGTTTGTACAACACCTCTCATATGTTCTAGCGTCAATTTAAAACAGGATAAAATAAAGAAAATGAAACTATAGAGGCACGACGAGTAACTGAAAATGCGAAGGTTGATGGTGCTTAGCTATTTGGATCAAAATATTTAGCAAAATCAAGATTGAATTCAATATAAAAATTTAATGCTGTTCGAGCTATCCTCCATGTTCTATTCGTAATTTGTATTCTTATGTGCTAAAAGTGTAAGGGTATTCATTTGAGAAGGCAACAAGGATGCTTGATAAATAATTGATTGATCAGTCATGCAACCAAGAAAAACAGTTTGGAACCCGCCATCTCTGCCATCTCTGCACTTACACCCCACACACACAAAAGCCGCAACAGGAACCACATCGGTCAAAAGCCACGACCCGCATATTCATACGACACGGACCATGATGCGCCTTAATGAGACAAAGCTTGTTCTCCATCCATCATTCTCCCTAGCTCCCACAAACCCATCCTCTGCTGCCCGCCGACAACTCCCACTACAGCGATGACAACAAGTACCCCACCAAATCATTACTCAATCCTCAACATCCCATACCCGCCTTCCCACCCTCTTCTCAAGCAAGATGTAAAGCTAGCCTACCATCGCGCGCTGCTCAAACACCATCCCGACAAATCAGGTCCGCGCTCATCGCGCAACCCCGCCAAAACACCCCCGACCAGCACAGGCACTAGAACCAACAGTACCCACAAAGGTACAAACTCCGACTCGCCCTGGCTAAATGACGGAGAGACGATGGCGACACCCAATATAGCTACCGAGGCTCTAGCTCCAGCTCCAGCTCCAGCTCCAGCTGAAGCAGATAAAACCATGCAGCTACTACCCAGTGAACCTCCTCTAGGATACACAATCGACCAAATAGCCACGGCTTACAAAATTCTCTCAGACCCGGTCACACGGGCGGAATACGACCGTTCCCTTCGCCTGTCGGGGATTAATGACAGCAGACATGGACCTGGGCATGGAGGCGATGATGGCATGCACTTTAGAACAGGCATGGAGATTTTCGATCTAGATGATATGGAGATTGGCGCAGGTGGCGATGACAGCCGTGATGGGGCATGGTATCATTCCTGCCGATGTGGAGAAGAGAGGGGATTCCTGGTGTTGGAGGAGGATCTGGAGAGGGAAGCGGAGAGGGGAGAGGTGGTTGTTGGTTGTCGTGGATGTAGCCTGTGGGCGACGGTGGTGTTTGCTATTGACGAAGGGGGCGAGGACGGGGTAGAAAATGACCGGATTTCGTGAAGAGGAGCTTGCTTTTGTCTGGAATTGATGGAACTTACAAAATACGACTACCTATGGTGGCCGCCCTAGCGGGGAGGATATTCTGGCGGGCAGTATAGCCTGCCCTGAGGGCTTTCAACGCCATTTTAAGGGCAGGTCTGCCAGCTGGGAAAGTATCCAAAGGTCAATTCTCATACGAAGTCGAGCTTCTTATATAAGTTATGATTTCGAGACGGATGCGGAGCTATTTTCACCCGTATATTCTCTACGAGGACCTACCTAATGCATCCACCCGTTGCAAACCGTTCGACCTGTGGCCCAAAAGTTTGGCCCTTTGTTGTCTTGTGTTTCGGAGTTTTAGAGCTATTTAAATGTTCGCTCTCCACGGAACGAACTTTCCTGAAACACAGATATAAAAGCGATTTTACATAGATGCCACCTGCTCTACCAATTTCAAGCGCGGGTCCCGGAGGAATTGTATAAGCTTTTGCCCATTGCTAAAATTTGGAGGAATTTATATACTCCACGAATATTCTTAAGTATTTATGTACTTAGCGCAGTCAAGTGGCAGTTCCTTCATTCTGCCTTCTTGGCAGGAACATTTAATGCTTATTAAAATGATGAACTGGCACATGTGGTTCGCAATAAGATAGAATACACCAAATAATGTTATAATATTATAAAAGTTCGAATATATTCCTGTCTATGTTGCCTTCCGTTGTTGGACATTTGCCTGGATAATATTTGACATACTCAGCGGGTGTTGTGAGCTGACTACACACCACCCGGCACCAGCAACAACCACCGGCTCCACAACTTCAACCATCAACAACGGAGTTCACTCACGCTCTTAACCACCACCTTCTAACCCGTCAGCTCCTTTTCCTATCCCTCAAAATGTCACAGATAATCCACATATCCTCGAAAGCCCAGTTTTCGGAACTTCTCAGTTCGTCCACAATTGTCGTGGCAGACTGTAAGTTGAGTTGTCCACTCCAGAGAGCTTTTGGTGCATCGCATCGTACTCCAATCATCTACCCCTCCTTGCCCCTCCCACCAACAATAGCCCATGAACATTCCAGCTTGACAGGACCGTTACACCAATAGAAACATGGATGAAAAAAGCGTCTTGAATTTCGACACTGACACTGTTTCTTTTGTTTTTGATTAACAGTCTATGCGGACTGGTGTGGGCCGTGTAAAGTGATTGCACCACTTTTCGAGCAACTAGCAAACAAGTTCTCGCGCCCGAGCAATGTGTCCTTTACCAAGGTCGACGTCGACGAGCATCAAGATGTGGCACAAGCCTATGGAGTCACTGCGTAAGTTGCAAAAGGATGCTATCTTCCCTTCTTCTCTTGTTGTTCTCCCTAGGATGGCTCTCGGATTCCGACTACAACTACGCCCGGCTTTCCAGGTTTCCAACCATCCCCATTGGAAAAGATTTACTGCTAACTCTTCTAATCACATCTATGGAATTCTAGTATGCCTACGTTCCTGATCTTCAAGAACGGCGCCGTCGCTCAATCGATCCGCGGCGCAAACCCGCCACTCCTCACAGCCAAGGTCGAAGAATTCGCCTCAAGTGTAGGATCTAACGGTAACGGAGCAGACGGTGCTGCGGGTGAGGCTAGCGGCGGCGGTTCACAGTGGTTGGGGGGAGCATTCCGAAAAGTTACTCAGAGCTCTCTGACCAAATTGAAATCAAGGGCATAGACCTGCTCAACCACGACAACCAGGTTGGACCCGGGAGATCGCTATTCGCGGCAGAAAAGCCATCAGGCTTCTCTACTAGCGAGAGTAGTGGGAATGGCAAGGATAAAGCCGCATCTACTCCGGATTGGGTGGAGAGTGACACCGACGAGCAACTGATGTTATATATACCGTTCCAGTCGTCTATTAAGATTCATTCATTACAGATCACCTCTCTCGCGCCCCAGGGAGGTGATGCCGATGATGATGATGAGGCGCCAATGCGACCCAAGACGCTAAAACTATATACCAATCGTGCGCATATCATTGGGTTTGAAGATGCGGATGACGAGACCCCAACACAGGAGATAGAGTTGACGTCGCAGGATTGGGATGAGCGGACAAAAACGGCAACGGTCGAGTTACGATTTGTCAAGTTCCAGCGCATTACGTCGCTTGTTGTGTACTTTGTAAATGGAGATGGAGATGGAGAAAGGATCCGAGTGGACAGGGTGAGGATATTTGGTGAAGCCGGCGAGAAGAGGGAGAAGGGCAAGCTAGAAAAGATTGGGGATGAGCCGGGAGAGTAAATTTGAGGGATGGGCGAGTTTTTT
Organism: Emergomyces africanus; assembly: GCA_001660665.1. NCBI lineage: Eukaryota > Fungi > Ascomycota > Eurotiomycetes > Onygenales > Ajellomycetaceae > Emergomyces > Emergomyces africanus. The sequence goes on along the minus strand of LGUA01000757.1, from coordinate 1,149 downwards.
CTTCTTTTCTTTTACTTTTTTTTATTTTTATTTTTTAGCAGGATTTGTTCCCGCAGCCACAGGATTCATGGATGGATGTCTTGAGGATGGCTTATTTAATTCGTCCTGTATCAACATACATTCATATCAACTTTCTCTTTTATGTTATGATTATTTTTACGGAGTACTTTTATTTTACATTTTATTTTAGGGTCTCGAGGGCTCGGCAATAATGCGAAGGGATACCGATTTTCTTCATTCAACTTTTTTTAATTTTATTTATCATTTAGCCATTTCAGCTCAAATACCAGTGTCTAGCTACTTATATAAAACCGGTGGAATGTCCTAGCAGTAAACCTTACCTCCCAGGAGCGCCAACGCAGATAACTGAAGCCAGTTATCATGAATATATATAATATATATATATACTCTGTATATAAAAGAGATTTGTTCGATCCCAAACCAAATGGCCATTTCCTCAATGAGAAAGAGGATGTTTAACAAACGACCAGTAAAGTAAGAACCGACGTGCAATTTCGTTGTTCTGTGACGCAGCCGACACCTAAAGGATTTTTGACTCAATCAAACATCACAAATAAAAAGCGCATTCTCGAAAGACGGGCTCTTTTGATGTCTAGGCAACACGGGTTGAAAGGCTGCGTCGCCGCACGAAGAAAGAAAAGAGAAAAAGAAGAGAAGAGGAAGCAGAAGCAGGAGAAAGTTTTTATATCAAAGAAGTTTGTTGTGGGTTGGGGGGGGACGGAGGAGTAGTTTTTCCGAAATAAGCTTCTTTGGGTTTAGTGGGCTTAACTTAGTCCTTAGAGTTAACTTAGTTAGGTTAGCTGAAGCTACCAGATAGCAAAGATGTACTCACAAAACAACAAGAGTAAATGAACTACTCAGTCGACGACTATCATTTTATAAAATTAGAAGGCAGGAAGCCCATTGTATGAGCGCCCCTGTTCTAGTTGAATCCTTTCAACTTTGACATCTGTCTCTTTTGGTTGTAAAAAGAAGAAAAATACTATTAAAATAACGGAAATGCGCCAACGGAACAAGCTATGACGTAATTTCATACTAGCGAGAGAATCCTGGGCAAGAAAAAAAAAATATTACATTATCTCGCACAATTTCCTTAGCTTTTCCCTTTTTTTTTTTTTCTTTTTTTTT
>LGUA01000756.1:0-11262 GCA_001660665.1 Emergomyces africanus | reverse complement strand
CGACCGACGAACTTACCTAGATCTTCAAAAACCTGGGCTCACCGTTGAAATTGCCGGACTCAATCTCCTGGATATCCCGGAGTCTTCAACTACGCCAACCACTCGGTCGATTCTTCAGCTCTTCCTCGCCCGCTCCATACCACGACGGACCAAAATCGTTTGCTTCATTTCCTTTGCTTTTTTTTGGTTTTTTTTTTAAAACGTTTAGCAATCTCACATCTGCTGGCGTCTATTACACCCCTTCCCGCACCGGGGAGCCCTCGCTTCCATTATTTAATTGCGATTTCCCACCCAGCCATGCATGCATGCATGATACCTGTCACCAAGAACTAAAGGATATCGTCCATACCCCATACACGCACCCCCACGTCCGCAATGCCTTCTGACTTTGAAAATGACTATACATACCTGGGAACTTCCTTACCCAAGGGTAAGGACAAGAAGCCCTACAGGACCCCTTCAAATCCAATGTCACGCCGCCCATCGCTTCACCGCAGAGACTCTTCTCCAGGCCCTTCCTCCTCCCCTCCGCGCTTCAAGTACGAATCTGATGGCCCTGTCAGCCCCATCGACGTCGCAAATGACGAGACGATTTCCCCGCTAGATCCCCGGCGCTTTACCCCAACCTTGCATGCGTCTCTCGTTTCAGAGATCTTGTCCCTACGCCGCGACATGGAAGGCAAAACGAGAGCAATTGACTCGCTCGAGACGACCCTAGAAAATGCAAAGGCAGAAGCGGATGCTTTAAATGAAACACTCGCAAAGAGCTCCAAGGAGAACCGCTCGTTGAAGAGGCAGATGCAGCTGCTAGAGGGTGGATCCTTATCTGCTATGACGGAATTGTCCAAGGAGCGTGATGAGGCTTTGGAAAACATTGCGGACTTCCGGAAAAGGCTTGAGCAGTCGCAGAAGAGAGCACGCACGCAGGAGGATGAAATTGAAAGGGCCCAAAGGCTGTGGGAGCGCGATAAGCAGGTTTGGGAAGAGGAGCGGAGAAGCTGGGAGCGCAAGGTGCATGTGGTTGAGGGACGGCTTAAGGTTGTGCTCAATGAAGTTGCAGCGGCTCAGGCAGCCGGTTCTTATCCTCGTGCCATTGAGGGAGACTTTGACGATTCTGTTCGCGATGGCACGACAGCTAGGGGCAGTGATACAAATAGTATCCGCTCGAGCAGTGTTCTGGGGCGGCGACGCACGAGTACTGCCAGCATAAGTACGCATGACGGCGATCCACATAATCTTCGATACTCCGTGATGAGTCTGGCCAACGGCCATGGAGGACCCAAAGTCGACGGCTTAAACCTTGCAGATGAACTCGCCTTCGATGAGGAAGAGGAAGACACATTGGGTCTAGATGATCGACCTGATTCACGATGCACAGTTCCAGATGAAAGACCTATGTCAATGCAATCACGGCCAATGAGCAGCATGTTGGCACGACGCATGTTAGATATGCCTCTTGACGCACATGAAAGGTTTGGCACACTCGATGTAATTGAACATCCAAAGAACCTGGATGTGATTCCGGACGCCGGAGAAGATGAGAAGACGACCACCACAGTACCACAATTCGAATATAAAGATGTGGGGATCCAGTATACTCCACCTCCATCCCCTAAGATCGTTCCAGAGCCCGATAAACTTGTTTTCGAAGAGGTTCCCTTGGTGAATGGCACAAGCGACTTAAATCAAGGGAAACGTATGTCTTCAAGCAAGGACACAACCCCCGTTTATGAAACGAAGGACAGTGGCACTTCCACCGTACCTATTCACACGGTCTCTTCTGAATGCCAGACAACGGGAGAGCTTCCAAGCCCTCCATGGACTCCAAAGGAGGAAGAAATTGCTTCGGAAGACTCTACACCCCTCGCCTCCCCAGCACCTGTAATTACAACAGCCTCCATCTCAACTCAGACCGACGATGCAATTATAGAAGTAGTGGAAGCCCAAAAAATAGAACAACCCGTTCGACAACCAATGCCGATCCCCATGATCACCATCGAACCCCCAGGCTCAAACCCCCCATCGGCCAGGAACAGTGTCGTTTTGCCCCCACAAACCAAGAGTATATCAAGCCAGACAGATACCGAACCATTCACAGAGCTACGGTCATGTGGCATGCAAACAGAAGAAATCCGCGTCGATAAACGCGCTGCCAAGCTCCCTGCTAAACTCCTCCCATCGGCGATTATAGATCAACCAAAGAGCCCACAATCATCCGCAGATCCACCTTCACCACCACCAATCCAACCATTCCACATACCACCTAAATCCGCAAAAAGGAGACTTCGAAATCCACCTCCAGTTGAGCCTGCGCCGCCCCCAAGCGCTCCGTCGACTGGTAGAGAGCCTGAGAAGCTGCAAGCGTATCCTGGAAATAATGACAATGGTCCCCTTGCGGAGGATGTGAAGCCGGAACTTCGAAGACCGTTCCGGACCAGCAGCTTATTTGCCGGCTTTGAGCATATTAGTGACGACGAATGGTCAGAGCCACAGGAGGACTTGTTTAGTGATGACGAGCTCTTCAATCGACCTCTAGCATCTTATACACTAAGATCTGGTAAGCTCGTTACGAAACCCTGCCCTTCAATATTGGACGACAACCCTCTCGCGGAGCGCGAGGAACTCCCAGAAGAAGAAGATGATGATGAGCAGCATTCACCCAAGTCAGTAACCGAAGCAAGGCCTCTCAATGGTACTCAACAGAGTGCTGTGGTTGCTGGAAAAGCCACAGCTACCAGACGACCTCCCAGGCCTTTAAAGCTTGGCAACGTCGCGAAACAGCCTGATATTCGTCGCACTGCCATGATCTCCAGCTCTACTGCCGCACACCAGGCGTTCAGACCTCGCAGCCCCAGTGCACCTAGTATCGGTAGTAGTGCTTCTACTAGTACCGCGACGAAACCTCCATTCCCCGTCCCAGTTAGATTAAGCTCGCGCAAAATTCCCATAAGCGCAAGTGAGGGTGCTCAGAGCCCCACACCATATAGCAATGGAAATTTCCCAGATCGAGGCATTCGATCGAGAGAACCTCCACTTCGTAAAGTACGCTCGGCTGCTGTGGTGTCTAGGATGCACCATCCTGATCGGCAGCAAAGCCATTCGCCCCCAACAATGTCGACATCATCGACTTGCCCGGAAAGTCCCCATCTTCCACCCATGCCCGTTGACGAAATCACAGCTCCTCGTGGGAGACGATCTGGTAAACTGCACTCAAATCGCCAACCTCCAGCCCCTGCCAGATCCCATCGACGAGACGAGTCAAATAGTACTAACACGGGTGTGCAACAAACCAGTGTTGTTGATGCGATTGCACAGACCATGGTGGGAGAATGGATGTGGAAGTATGTTCGTCGACGGAAGTCGTTCGGTATGACAGACAATAACAAGGACGGATGGGAGCTGGGTAAAACCACTGAAGAAGTATCTGCAAACATTACTGGAAATGGCGTCAGACATAAGAGATGGGTATGGCTAGCACCGTATGAGCGAGCAGTCATGTGGAGCAGTAAACAGCCCACCAGCGGGTCTGCTTTGCTGGGTAAAAGTGGCCGAAAATGTAAGTATTTTACTCCTTCCGAGAACAAAACACCGGGAGTGCCCCTGCGAGAAAAAGAAACTCTTTTCTTTGGCTGACTGTCTCTTCTGAAAGTAACGATCCAATCGGTCCTTGACGTAAAGGATGACAATCCGCTACCGAAAGGCTCCAATCCTGGAAACCACTTTAGCCGGTCGATTTTGATCCTCACCCCACAGCGAGCACTGAAGTTCACAGCCATGACAATGGAACGCCATTTCGTCTGGTTAACAGCTCTATCGTTCCTAAGCCACTCTTCAATGGGCGCCAACGATCTTGCTTCCCTGCCCCCCGTTCCACACGAAGAGTATCGCCCGCCTCCAGGGAGCACACTGAGACGCAATCCAATCCGCGACTCAATACGTGTCGCAAAGGGCAAAACAAGGCCAACCCCAGCCAACAACGCCAACCGCTCATTCGCATCCCATCCATCCGCTGTCCCTGAACTACCCTTCGACGAAGCCCAGGGAACCGAACCCATCAACGACGCTGCTGATCCTCCAAATGTCCCCAGATTCTCCTCCCATTCACGCAAGAGAAGTAACACAGCACCACGCCTCCCGCCAAGCGCATTCAGAAGCTTCTCGAATATTTGTCATCTTTTTTCCATTTTCCGCCCTTTTTTTTTTTTTTTTTGTTTCATTTCCTTGTCGAACGAGAAGTATCGGGGAGTATGTATATGAGGCGGAGAAGAGTAAGTATGGACATAGAAGAGGAGGAGCCATCAATTGATACGATACCACTGTACAAATAGCTGTTTGGAAAACCCCGACCAACACCAACCCCAGTTTCTTCCGTTTTAATATTCTCCACTTGCTCGTTTTGAGCTTTGCAACTTTATTTGTTTCTTACTTACTTTCTCGGCCACTTCGGCGGAGGATAGCAGCGGGTTTTTTGTTTTTTTGTTTTAATTTCGTCTCATTCTTTCTCCCTTGTTGCCCTTGGTTTGTCTTTTCCAACACCGCAGCGCCAACGGATATATCATTCGTCCTTCGCCTTTTCCCTGCCAATGTTGTTATTATACTTTGTATATTCGATATATTTATTTATTTATTATTTTTTGGCCTCTCCCTCGTGTTAATACGTATGCAGCGGAAATCTGACCAGATGGTGTCGATTTGACCGTCTGATCTAGATTTTTTTTTTTTTCCTTTATGTTTGTTTGGAGAATCGATGCCTGCCATGTTTTGGTTTCTTTCTTTCTTTCTTTTTTTCCTTCCCTTTCTTTTCCTTTTCTTTTTCTTTTAAGGAATCGCAAGGAGGAAATAGGGATAGGAGTAGGAATCAGATAATGTACTCCAAAGCGATCGAGTTTATATTCGTGTCCATGGAGTGAAATCGTCGTTTCTTTCATGTGTTATGCCCATCGATGGCGCAGTACCTTTATTGATCCTCGATTGGTCGATCAGCCGATTTAATAAACGCGAATGGGTTCTTTGTAAGACTTGGGGGCAGAACGAAGTAGGAATTGGATTGATTCCACATTTTATTTTTATTTTTATTTTCCTTTTTCAGGTTTGCTTGTTCGGTTGGCCGTCTCGATTAAGTCCTCTGGTGGTGTTGGTCTCTAGACCTTGTATGAGAAAAGGGTTCCAGCAGATGAGGTTGGATCCAAAACAAATAATATGAGAAGACGAAGAGTACAAAAAAAAAGGCAAACAGAAAGAAAAACAGGAAGGGAAGGAAAGCCGCAGCACAAAAGCGTCCACATCTCTCCATTTTATGCTCTCCTCCCCCTCCTCGTTGTTAGCTTTTTGGTCCTCAAATGAAATAGATAAAATGCCTTTTCTGGCGTTTGTCATTGTCCGCTGTTGGATTGATATTCCACCTAGTTCCACTTGGTTAAATAAATAAGATCAACATATTTATTCCTTGCAGCCTAAATAGCTGTTTGTTGGTTTGCTTTTCTTTGCTTTTCTTTGCTTTTCTTTGCTTTTCGGGCCCCTTTCAATTATCATACTATCCATTTTGTGCGGCCCCAATGTAAGACAAAGAAACATATAGCAGGCTCGGGATCAGACGGCCCAGCGCTCTCATCCAGCCGTCTTGTTTCTGTTTGACACCGTCACGCTGTTCCTACTAATCGTTGTAACCCGTCGCTTGTTCAAACCGAACTGGCCGTGCAGGGAGCCGTTTGTTACTTGTACGAGGAAGCGCAAGAGCCAATGTCTCACCAAGAAGGGGCCAGCTCTGCTCAAGCTCAGTTCAGCTTATAATAATGTTTGCAGCCCTTTGTAAACTTTGTACAGAGCATGGAGAGAGAGAGAGAGAGAGAGAGTTATTTGGGATGAGTTTGTCAGTAGTGTCAGAACTCTGGTGTAATTTTGTTTTGAGGAATGTCGGTTTCTGTTGAGCTGGGACTGGAGTCTCAAGGTCGAGTTGAGTCGACATATATATTTATCTGGTGCTTCGTTTTTTTTCTCTCTTTCTTACATCTGATTTATCTGTTTGATTCAACTTCTTGCTTCATTTTAATAGATTTATTTTTCTTTGTTGCATGAAATATTTAGTGGCCAACCACTTTGAATGCGGGCACAATCTTGTTATTTATGCGGTCCCACAAAGTAAATATTTATTTAAAAGCAGGAAAGGAATGGGACAAAAAAAAAAAACAAGATTTCAACAGAAAGTAATTATTAATACCCGTATATTTTGATATTGACAGAGCAGAATGCCGGCAGCTAAATATCAATATATTGAATATTAAAAAAAGGAATTTATACCTACCTCATGAATGTACAGTAAATACGCTGCAAGGGCATTGGCCGTTATTTATGCTTGGTCCGTTACTCGTAACATGGTCCATGAATATAGAATACCAGTACCTACTTCTTCTTAACAGCCATAGATCGGGAGCTATTTAGAGGTATCTAAGATATTGATATACCCCTTCCCTTGATCTCCGCTCCAATAACCCCCGCCACAGCAGCTGGTAAGACATACTCCTCCTCCACTGGAATCTTCTCCTCCGCCTCCTCCAGCTTCCCCTGACTCACCAACCTCCCCACCTCCTCCATCAACCCCGTAACATCCCTCATCCCTACAATCCACTCATCCACATACCTATCCACCGCCTCCCCCTTCAACCCAATCCGTATCTTCTTTTCCTTTTTTGTTGCCCCAAAAGGTAGCTCGAGCGATTTGGAATCCGCAGGAATGTACAGTACATACTTCGTATCGTATATATCATGTAGATAATAAAATATGCGGTACATCATAACAATTTGGTGGAAGTGAGTAACTTCATTCAGGCTTTGCAAAAAAAAAAAAATGCAACTTTGCGTTAACAAAACCATGCCAATGCCAATTGGGGCACCATCTTCTCTTCCTCCGTAGTAGCCTATATAGAAACATTATTGTAGGGGGCAAAGGCAAGGTAAACCGTATATATATTACATTATGAGATCCTGGGAATGTTGATCCTTGCATAAATGTTATATTATATACTGTACATACAAATCTGTAATTGGATCGGGGACACTTCCCGCATGAACGCAAGGCAAATGCAGGAAGGTACTAGCAACAACCTCGTTTATCGGTTATTACTGATTATTGATCCTGCACTGCGGAACTAGCAAATATCCGCTGCATCGCAGCTCTCCTCTTGATGCCTTGATGAATGGCTTCTTCCTCAAAATACAGTTCTCAGAACTTGATTTTGGTGTCAAATATTCGAACGGAACAACGCCAAATAGAGCTGAGTAACTCGCCGTGATTTTCATCTCTTCATATATAGATCGGTCGCCTATATCAACACCAAAAAAAGCTCACCAACCCACTCCCCTTACGTCGCAGAGGGGAAAGGATTTAAGAGAGAGGGGAATGGAGAAGCCCATGTTCTTGATAGAAACGATATATTCGTCATTAATATATCTTTAACCTCTGGGCAATTTATTCAAAGGAAAACTGAGAGACCTCTTTGAGCAAGAGGAAGATAAAAGAGAGAAAGGGAAAAAAAAAATAATAATAAAAGGGACATAACGCCGTCCATCAAAAACACGAAATCGACACGACACCATGATGCACATAAAAAAGCCAGGGGGGGTTGTTGTCAGGTTGTCATCCAGATAGTTCATGTCTTGTCATGCGAGTTAATTTTTTAAACTTGATTGTGTCGATTTTTTCTTTCTTTTTTTCTTTGACTATCGCTAACTTGCCATAGCAAGCTCAATTATCATCAAACCCATCATCATAATAATGATATCGAATACTCTGTGAGAAAGGCATAATGTGAGCTGCAATCCGTACTCTGTATGTATGCAGAATAGCAATAGCCAAGCAATCTCAACTTCTCCGTCTGAGCTTTTGAAATTTTTTTGCCAGCCAAAATAAATGAGGGGCTATCAGGATATCTTGTCATTATTTTGCGGGGACGAAACTCTTGGGGCTAAATTTGTTCGTCAAGTTAAATAACCACATTCGCCGATTGGTATTTAATTATTTACCAGAGGTTAATCCCATCGGATTTTCGCGAACGTATGGCACACATAGACGCGCTTTTGAGAAGGAAGGGGGGGATGAACCTCGAGAATGATAGTAAACACGAGCATCTACTATCTTTGCTGCCCTCTGAATGGCAAAGTTATTGTATCCATTGTACGGTACTCCATACGGAGTATATAGTACAGTCGCCCCGAACAAAAGAAACAGGTTAAAAAAAAAGGCCTGTCAGGAAACGAGGGCGAGGGGTCTAGAACAAAAAAAAAAATCAAAAATCAAAAAAAAAATCCACAGCCAATCCTTAGTATATATTTAGGCACCCCCTGCAAGCTGAAACCGTGACTTTGCAAGGGGAAGCCTGGCTGACGCCGCTCGACTGCCTACGGAGTACACTGCCCTTTTTAAGTGGTCAATTAAACCCTATGTGGCATTCTCTCCAAAATAATTGCTGCTCGAAAGCAAAAAAAAAAAAAAAAAAAAAGAAAAAAAAAAGAAAACAAGAGAAAAATAAAAACCCGCTGTTTTCCCGAACCCAAAATACAGGACTTTTTTGTGTGTGTGTTTTCCGAAATCCCTGGGGAGTTTGGCGTGGGTCGGAATGCTTGGGGGGGAGGGGGGTGTCAAGGAGAAAAGAAAGCCACTTTTTTTCCTTGGTGCTCAACCAGTTTGATCGAAATCGTGCAGCAAATTTTGTGGAGGAGCTGGACCGCCACCGGTTTCAGAGCTAGGGTTGGTAAGATCTTTATCGTGAATTGTTTATTTATTATTGTGTACGGAGTACATACATTTTCGTTTCGTCATTATGTAAGAACTTAACTGGCTGGCCTGTTAACTTATATATCTTGCCTACTCCCGTATATCTTTTAATGCAAACGAAATCCCACAGGGGCTGTGTCCTTGTATCCTGTGTCAAGTAATATAAAATATAAAACGGTCAAATAGTACTCCCGTACTCCGTACTCCGTATGTGTAAAGAAGATACAATAATTACCCCAAAAATAATAATAAATATAAATAGTAGCATTTACTCCGTAAAATAGTAGTAAAATAGCAAGTTAGCCCGGAAGCAGCCTCCGTATGGTTCTGTACCTGGAACTAACCCTAAGGCGGATTGGGGGGACGCTAGCGAGAGCACCCTAAGCGGCCCGCCTCTCTGGTACCTCTGGCGCTAGTCACCGGATTACATTACAGAGAACAGAGAAGAGAGAAAACGATGTGTTGTTTCTTTTTCTTCCCACCAAGAAAAAAAGGGAAGTTTGGAAAGTTCCCGTATACGAAGGAGCACATAAGAGGAAGGTGTGTATAAATAATACTATATGGAGTCATATAACATACGGATTAAAGCCAGGATTGAGGACAGGAACAGATATATAACCTATTATTAATGTTATGACGGAGTATAATCATAAGATCCTCTCTACTTGCAAGCTGCAGCTTACCATGTGAGTATCATTACTTATTATAATATATACACCCACTTACTTATAAAGACCCTGGATGCAACCTGCTGCCATCCATTTGCTCGTGAAGATGATTTCATACATGTTTTATAAGTATCATTATATAAATTATCTATTTAAAGCGGAAGCTCTCAGAATAGATGTCGAAAATAGTATGGAGAACGTAGTAGGATTTGGTGAAGCCACAAGCGAGCGGGCTGCAGAAGTCCTGATCATGAAACATCCGACTATACATGTCCGTTATAAATATATATATATATTATACATGTACTCCGTAGAGATCCAGGTGGATAGTAGATGAAACTCCTTCGAATGTCGGCCACATCCCTTTTTTTTTTCTTTTTTTTCTTTCAATGTTTCAAAATGTTTCCCTGGGCTGGGCGCCGCCCTCCGGTTTGAAACTATTTTTGCTGCGTTACAGATGATGATGATGAGAGTCAGATGTTTGTCTGGTTGAGGGGAAACAAACAAACATAATTTCATTTCGATCGATATTTTCTCATCAGATTAACACACATTCCTATCCCCTCGTTTTTTAATGCCTAGGTAACTTGAGGGTCTTCTTGGGTCGAGATTCATTCAACTCCTCGGCCTGGCTAGATTTCCTCTACACTCATAATCACCGCCCCACCATTAGGTGGGACGGACGGCTGTATGAACACACTGAGCTGAGAGCAAGAAATAGAGGGGCAACCTTTGTTAAAATTGGATTCATATGTTGGCTTGTTTGGTAGTCAACGTACACACACTGATGGGAAAGCTGCCCTGTGATTTCATCAGGAAATTGACATTATATACTCCGTAGATATACTTTTTTTTCTTTCTTTTTCTTTTTCTTTTCTTTTCGTTTTTTGGCGGTTCTAATCAAAATCACTGGTTTATTTTATGTGATCAAAACTCGTTGGACCCCAAACGGCGGCCCAAAACCAGCAGGCGGGGGACTCCGGCTGGTATCAGTCGTATTGCGGCCGTCAGATCAATGATTTCGTGGTCAGTGTCTAGCGTTGCTGGTAGGTAGCCTCGAAACGGGGAGAGCGAGCCGCCAGCCCTTTTTCTTTTTTTCTTTTCTTTTTCTTCTTTTTCTTCCGCCTTTTTTTCTTTTTTTTCTTTTTTGACAATCATGACAATCATCATATTGATTTACCCAGCTACGGGTTCGAAGAGTGGAAACTTTGACGTTTAGCGGTAAACCTTTGCGAAATGGGTTTACTCCCCTGTATTATCGTTGTATCCCAAAATTTTCCTGCCCAGTTTTTTTCAATGCTGGTTGGGTGGTTTTGGGCTGCAGCCAGCACCTGGCAAGGCAGGGATAATTTGTTTCCAACGAAGAACGGCTATGCACGCCCAGCGCTGGCTGCATGCAGATGCCCCCTGACGCTCTCTCCAAGCAGCCATGATGGTTCCCTTTCTGGCATTTCTCTGCTCTGAAAGGTGGTCTGGCCTGATGTTGTATTCGCGCTCCACGAGTGTTGTCCTGCAACACGTCGTTCGACCCCTTCCTCGTGATGGACCGGTCATACACTCTCCTTTTTTTTCTTTAAATCAATAGTGGGGATGATAATAATAAAAAAATGAATAAAATAAATAAATAAATAAAATAACGCGTCGAATGCAGTCGATGTCCCCAAGAAACAATGGTGCGGATGGTTAAGATAATCATCACCATATTTTCACAAACTACTCTACTTGAGTCCACGGGAGGACGAAGGGTGAGTCGTTTGTGTCCACCCCCTTGTCCGGGGACCTCCTGGCGCGGGGCCACTAACTCTTGACTACAACAAACGGCGG
>LGUA01000755.1:0-11275 GCA_001660665.1 Emergomyces africanus | reverse complement strand
CTTGCCGGCGATTGTGGCTTCACCTTTGAACAATCTTGTGTTCTCGGTTCAACATATTATGGTGGATTTTACTTTGGTTCGATCCCATCCTGCTTAGATGGATAGTACCTCCTTGACAACATCCGCATTTACTATCCTGCAATATATTTCATGATTCATGGGTGATTTGCAAAAGCGATGTGAAGGGTGATATCTTCGGCTAAATCAGCGCAAGTTGTAAAGGAGGCGTTTTGGTCTAATATTTGTAGGATTTGGGTGTTAGGTATTTTTTCTGTGGCTTCATAACAATGATTATTGTCGCCGATTTGGGAATTTCAGTTCCGCTCGGCAGCGCACAGGACAGTGCCCACCCACCCTCGAGAAATTTTACAACCAACGAACTATCGAAGTGGGGATTTCTTTTGTGAACGATATCCCTTCCCTCCCACAAATTTTTGCTGCTTGTGCTACACTTCCATCCCCGTTCTCTCATACCATTTCTATCGCTCGAGGAACAGAACCAAACCTCTTCCGGTCATCAGTACCAGCCAGTCGTTCTTTCATCTTTTCTCCCGTCCCTTATTCCTCCGGCTCGTGGAAACGCACTCTTTGAATTCCCACATCACCACACCCGGACGACCTTCCCTCGCATCAGAAGCCTCTTATCTGATTTCGATCAATGCCAACGTTGTCCCGGGGACCCGCACAGAGAGAGTCTTGCGAGGGTTGGCAAAAACAAATACCACAATAAAAAGAACATAAAAAAACCAGCCCATAAACATTCAAAAAACCCAAAAAAAATAACGTCAGCGGAGAGATAATTAGGTGTGGATACGTACTGGGGGCTTGATTTGGACCGGGAATGCTATATCAATTTATGTATGCAAGCCTCCTGATATGTTTAAGCCTCTATAGGTATCGACAACAAAACAAATGACAAGTCTTGTTTCTCCTCTGCCAAATAATTCCCCGCTTTTCGCTTGATATGCAGTAGGCCTCATGTTATGCTGAGCGATGTACGGAGTACTACTGCTGTACACCTCTCACCCGTAGCCGGAATTCTGTAGGCGCCAACGTACAGCACACACAACCGCCATGAAGTTGCTGAGTAAGCATGCGCACGTAGAAATAACCGCCTCAAGCGATCTCATTGCTTCCATACGGCGGCGAACAAAGGAATAACGGCCGGCGCTCTTACTAAAACGGATCACATTTATTATAAAGCACATTATATACATGTCTGCCATGATGTCAGAGAGCGATCAACGACCAAAGGTTTTCCTTAAATCATTCATATTTCCCTTGAGGAATTTTCGGCAATGGCTAACCTTGTTATAGCCCAGTAGCCTCAGGTCGATTATCGCGGGCTCGATGGCCGGAGCTGTTGAAATTTGTACGTCAGCGAGATTCAACCCCATTTCACTACCTTGCAATCATTCGAGAGGCAATTTAATTAATCTAACCTGAAGTATCCGCGGCTTTTCAATTATAGCAATTACATATCCTGCCGAATGTAGGAAAAAAACCCCCCGCTTACCCCGATCCACATCTTTACGAACTCCCCTTCCTTGCGTAGTTTTTCAAGGAACGACCTTAAAAAAGAGCTGACGATTGTAAACAGTCGCGAAGACAAGAACACAGCTCAACCGTCGGCTACCAGATTCGAAGAAGCTCCCTTGGCCTCCCTTCGGCAAGGCGTGGTATGCAGGGTGCACGACTCTGATAATTGGCAATTCGCTGAAAGCAGGGATCCGTAAGTGGTTTTCTTTTCGCTTTAGCAACTTGAGGAGGTGTATAATATAGATGTATATTCATATACTAAGTGTACGAGTGGGCTAATTTTTTAATTTTAATTTTAATTTTTTTTGTGGGATCGGATTGGTAGGATTCGTGGCATTTGATTTTTATAAGTCTATGTTGCAAGATGAGAACGGCAATATATCCGGACCGCGCACTGTAATTGCCGGGTTTGGCGCTGGATTTACAGAGTCGCTATTAGCCGTTACGCCGTTTGAGAGTATCAAGACCCAGTTGTGCGTTTTTGTAACCTTTTATCCGCCCTTTCCCCAACGAACCGTTAATCGATAACAACCTAGATCCAGTATAAGCTAACCCTTCCACCCCTCCTTTTTGTTTTACACGCAACACAGGATTGACGACCGCAAATCCACCAACCCGCGCATGCGTGGTTTCCTCCACGGCACCGGAGTAATCTTCCGCGAACGGGGTATACGCGCATTTTTTCAGGGTTTCGTACCGACGACGGCACGCCAGGCAGCCAATTCTGCGACTCGGTTCGGCAGTTATACAACCATCCGCCAGTTCGCGCAGGGATATGTGGCGCCGGGGGAGAAGTTAGGGGCTGCGAGTACGTTCGCGATTGGAGGGTTGGCGGGGTTGATTACTGTGTATGTTGTGCCGTGTATTGCATTTTTCTTGTGGTGTGAACTGGGAGGCCCCCCTGTGAGGACGCTGGCTGATTTTGAGTGGGAGTAGATATGTGACTCAACCTCTGGATACGATTAAGACTCGGTGAGTTTGCGCTTTGCTCGGTGAAGTGAGGAATGGAGAAGGAATAATGAGGAAGCGGGGCTGGGGCTGACTTGTATTTTCAGAATGCAATCCATTGAAGCTCGAAAGAACTATAAGAATAGTTTCGTTTGCGCGACAAGCATTTTCAAAAACGAGGGAGTACTTACATTTTGGTCGGGGGCTCTTCCGCGTCTGGTACGCCTAGTGATGAGCGGCGGTATTGTTTTTACTATGTAAGATCCCATTTTCCCATAACCTAATCTATTTCCCCTAAGGTGTGCTGTCTCTATTGCATTGAGCCGGGGCAATACTATATTTTTGGGTTCGGAATCCATTGTTAACCTTGTTTGAAACAGGTATGAGAAGACGATGGAAGGATTGGATGTATTGGATCCGGAGAGGAAGTATATTTAGATTTCCTTTGTCTCCGGCTCCGTATTTATTGTAATATCTCCTTCCCGTTAATTTTGTATTTTGAAAAGCTGCTTGCTTGTAGACTATAGATTTATCCATCATAATCAAAACAAAAAGGCTAATCTTCAGATATCCTCAAGGGCAGATAGGCCTGAATACATAATGGTGTGGTGTCTATCTAAACGAGTATCAATCATATATCTCCGAAATTCTGTACACGGAATAATATACAAGCAAATAATAAACATGCCTTCTGTTTAGGATCTCAGCCTTGATTTAGCTGCCTCCTGCGCTAGCTTGATCTGCTCTTCTGCAAACACATTATCAATCTCTTGATCAACAAGCCACACCCTCACACTATTCATAATCCTCTCGAGCCCGTCACCACCCTCCATGATACTCCCCAGGTTATGTAGTGTCAGCCCACTCCGATGATCCGTGCATCGGTTTTGTCCAAAATTGTACGTGCGGATTTTATCACCCCTCCCCATCTTCCCAACACCGCCCATTGCCCCCCTCCGCAATTGCACCATTTCCTCCTCTCTCGCCTCGCGTCGCTGCTGTGCAATCCTAGCTCTAAGTAGGTGCCACGCTTTGCGCCGATTTTCATGCTGGGACCGCGAATCCTGCATGCCCACCACAATACCCGTGGGCATATGCGTAAGTCGGATCGCGGACTCGGTCTTATTGACGTGCTGCCCACCAGCGCCGCCCGCTCGCATTTTTTCCACATTCACCTCCTGCGGGTCAATGTAGTAGTCAGAATTGGGATCGTCGAAATTCAGTTCACTATCGCCTTCCTCCCCATTGTTCGGGAAGGAAGGTAGAATCACCACGCTGACAGCACTGGTGTGCGTCCTGCCTTTACTTTCTGTAGCAGGTACCCTCTGCACGCGATGCACACCCGCCTCTGTCCTCAGCGTCTCATAGCTACCCGGAGTCTCGATTTCCATCACGGCTTCCACTAATCGATCTTCGGACCCGCCACTCGCACCGGCGTTTTCGATTTCTTTCTTTAAGAGTGTGACACGTAGGCCGCGGTTGGAACAGAACATAGTATACATGCGGAGAAGTTCATTGGCGAAGATGCCGGCTTCTTCACCCCCTGCACCTGGGCGGAGTTCGACGAGGCAAGGGAGGTTTGAGAAAGGGTGGCGTGGTATCAGGGCTTGCTTGAGATTGTTGGAGAGGACGGCGAGGGATGTTGTTGTTGATTGGAGGTCTTCTAGGGCGAGGGAGTGGAGTTCGGAGTCAAGAGATGGGTCTTTCAAGAGGCTGTTAAGCTCTGATATGGACTAAATGGGATCCAGAAAATAAGTAGCTGATTTTCATAGCTTTCGACGAGTTTTAGTTTAGGATATTCGACCAAACAAGATTCTAACCTCATTCGCCTTTTCCCATTCTTTCAACGCTGTGGTCGTCGTAGCTAGCTCCCCGATGCGCTTTGCAGTTTTAGGGTCAAACGACTCTGCTAATTTTGAAGTGAGGGATGCATGCTCATCGGCTATTGACCGTGCCCGGCTGAGAAGAACTGGAGATATGGAAATTTCTGGCAACGGGACTAGACTTGCAATTGTTAGCCTGTACATAATTGAAGGGAGCCAGTTGTCAGCTTTACCCGTGGAACTAAATCGGAGTTGTCGGGCCCAGCGCGGGCTCTGTGTCGGGCGTAAGGACCGTGATAGACATCTAGAGCATATCCACGGCGCATTAAACATATTCGAGGTTTTGGCAACCCCAGGCGGTACAATATCCGCGAGTAAATATAGGTTGTTTACGTTGAATTGTTGAATTGTTGAAATTGATGAATGTTGAGTGAAGGTATCTTCTCTCAGTGTTTCCTGCCCATTTAGGATTAGCGCATTGTGCAAAGGGGCAGGCTAAAAATAAAATACTGGGATAAAAAGATATTCCGGTATGTAATCTTACTGAATTTTTTTGTAAAGGCCAGATAAGATACAAGATTTGTTTCCAGTTTCGCCTTCATGACCTCGCTTTCTTCTATATATCCCGCAGTCCGCAATCCTCTTCCTCCCTTTAGCCTGAGCGTGTCTGTTGCCTTAGTATTGGTGATCCATTCACATCTGCGGACTTCAAAGGTTCCCTCGAAAGAGATATCCTCTGAAATTTATGCATCTCGCCCATCGATGACTGCTTCGCACGTTTCATCATGATACTCCGACTTCAGAGTCTTGCTCTCGTCCTTGCCCTCCTTTCTGCAGCTAATGGACTCCAACCGTCAGATATACCCTCAGATACGCCGCTCTCCTCTCTAATCGCCACCGCCAAATCACATCTCAAAAATGGCGCCCCTCAAGCGCGATGCCTTACTTTGATGCTGCAATTTCTCGAGATCCTGCGAATTACCTGACCATCTTCCAACGCGGAGCTGCCTACCTTTCTCTGGGCAAAAATGCAAAGGCACTGCTGGATTTCAATGATGTACTAAAACTCAAACCGGATTTTGAGGGCGCTTTGATACAGCGTGCACGCATTAGGATGAAGTCCGCAGATTGGGCTGCCGCAAAGCAAGATTTAGCAGCGGCGGGGAAGGGCACCGCAGCAGAAATCGCGGAGTTGAATGATGCTGAAGAAGCAGCGCTGGCAGCTGAGGCCGCGGACAGGAAGGGTGACTGGGATACCTGTGTCTCTAAATCTGGAGTTGCTATTTTGAAGGCAAGTCAATCGCTGCCATTGCGACAGTTGCGAGCACGCTGCCGTTTTGGGCGGGGAGATATCCAAGAAGGTATCAATGACCTAGCGCATGTTTTGCAAATAGCTCCTGGCTTAGTCGAACAACATCTACATATGTCTTCCATGCTTTTTTACTCGCTAGCGGATACAGAGCGCGGGATCACTCAAATCCGGAAATGTCTCCATTCGGATCCCGACTCTAAAGCGTGCGGTCGTTTGTTTAGAAGAGAAAAACAAATCGCGAAACGGCTGGCTAGTTTCGAGAGCCTTCGTGAAGGGCGGAAATTCAGCAAGGCTGCTGAGGTCTTGGTAGGGAACAAGGAGGACACAGGTCTTTTGGACGATATAAAGGATGATGTGAAGGAGGGTCGTGAGGCGGGCCATATCCACCCGAACGCACCAAACAAGCTCTACGACGATCTAATCGAGAAGACTTGTGAAACCTACAGACAAGTTCGTGCTACCAATACTCTATTCAATTAAGAAGACTATGTAAACTGACCTGTCAACTATTTAACAGATGAAGATGAAGAAAAAAGCAAAACCTTACTGCACAGAAGCCTTAAAGCTAAACCCCCATTCCCTCCCCGGCCTCGTTTCGAAAGCCGAAGCCCAGATCGACGCAGACGACTTCGAAGCAGCCATTCAAACCCTCAACTTCGCCCGAGAACACCACGACAGCTCCCAAGATATTCAAACCCTCCTACAAAAAGCGCACACACTTCTCAAACGCTCAAAACAAAAGGATTATTACAAGGTCCTCGGCGTCGACCGCGATGCGGATGAAAAGACTATCAAACGTGCTTACCGCAAGATGACCAAACAATTCCACCCTGATAAATCGATGTCGCAAGGCGTTTCCAAAGAGGAAGCGGAGAAGAAGATGGCCGCTGTCAACGAGGCATATGAAGTCCTTTCGGACCCGGAATTGCGCGCTCGTTTCGATCATGGTGATGATCCCAATAGTCCAGAGGGACAGGGCAATCCATTCCAGGGCAGCCCGTTCGGACACCCTGGTGGTGGGCAACAGTTCTTTTTCCAGCAGGGCAGCGGAGGGCCGCAGTTTAAGTTCTCTGGTGGAGGCTTCAATTTCCCTGGAGGTTTCCCCTTTGGTTAAATATACATCTTTTCGATTTTATTTATATTTGGTTCGCGTTTGTTTTATGGCACACTATTCTCCTTTCTACTTTTCCGCTTGTTGTTCCGCTTTTCATCCTTCGTGCTAGCACAACAGACACTCTCAGTATCCTATTCTTTTCAGCCCCCCTTCTTGTATCCAGTTTTCTCTGTGAACAAAGTTTCAAGACCAGCGAGCACAGACCCCTCTTGTCACCATCACGTCTTTTTACCTAGTTGGCGTTTTCATGTTTTCAATGTACATATGCATTTCTTTTCAAATTTCCTTTGTTGGAACTGGGGAAGGGCGTTTCGTTACTTTTTACGGAAGACCATATACTTGGGGCTTTGATCACAGATTACCAGTATAAAATAAACACTTGGCGTTTCTTTGGGAACTTTATTGAATCAAACAATCTCCTTGCTGTTCCTTGTGATGAGAAAAGAGGTTGAAATTCATATCAATTGACTTTCTAAACAAAGGTTGAATTTGGAAATCGACTTCTTTGTCTTTGGTCTTGGAAAACAAACTGAACATTGTTATTAATACTACTATTACATACGTAAAGCCAATTTATACATTAACTCGTGGTATAGGCAGGCATTCCCCTCCCGGCGGCTTTTTTGCTCAGAAGCCAAATTTTCGAGCACCTGCGCTACGATTCTTTTTCTATTCCTCGTCCATGGAATAGGAAGAAAATACCAAAAAAGTAAAATAATATCCCATCTCCTTCAATTTTGAAAGGTTAGTATGGAATGAAAACAAAGAACAAAAACCCATAGAAATTCAGAAGGGGAAGTGCTAGACTCGAATAGCAGAATATCGGTCGCCCACATCGTTTTTCGTTATCACACCCTCTCCCTCGGAGCATCCGTCAAGGGAACATAACTAACCCCAAAAATCTTCTCCTTTACCACGCTCCCATCCTCCTTCTTATCCACAACCCACACATGTTGCGAGCCCCCGCCCAGGCCAAATGACCTCACACCGTTTTCTCCACCTGCTTCGACAGGAATAAACATGCGTCCGGGTGCCCGCAGCTGATCAATCAGCGCAGGATGCATCGTCTCTGCCGCAGCACCGACATGGATGGCATCGTAGGGTCCACCCTCGGGATACCCCATCCGTCCATCGCCAAGGACGAAACGAACCTTACCAGATTCCAGTAACCGGCGGCCCGAGTCAGATTTGGCCATGTTTGTATTGCACATATCGACTAAGCCTTGGATGTGATCTATGCCTACGACACTGCCTTTGGACGATGTGAAGGCGTTGTCCGTGACGAGGTTGGCGAAGACATGGGATAGGTAGCCAGATCCCGAGCCGATGTCCAGCACACGTGAGTCTTGGTTTAAGAATGGGAGGAGGAGTTCGCAGGCGTGAACGTGCATGTGTGGCGCGGAGATTGTGGCGGCGTAGCCGATTGCTTGTGGGGAGTCTTCGTAGGGGCTTGAAGTGCAGTAGTTGGCGCGGTCGACCTGCGATTGATTAATTTAATTTATTTAACTTCAGCGTAGAGAGAGAGTTCTCGGTAGGTGGAAACAAAAGGGTAAAGCGAGTGGGCAATAAACAATCGACGAGATGAACAGGGTGCATCACTTACCGCAAGCATAGCATTCTTCACTCTCTCATGCTTTATAAGGCCATTCTTAAATAGATTATTAATCAGCTGTGAATTCGACTTTCCGGAGCTCTGCCAGGCCATGTAAGAGACCTCTTAATGAAGCTGTTCGTGGTGGCGCGATTTAAAATCGCGAACGGTTCGCGCTGTTGAAAGTAGGAAAAAAAGTCGTTGCTGAGAGATGGGATTTGTTGAATGCAGGGGATCTGACGGAAGAGCGACCCGTAGAATATTGAAAGCAGGCCTATGCAGAGACCAAGAAGGACGTAGCTAGTGCGGCGAGACACCTTGGTATATAAGGGTACAGTACTCCGTACGCAGTAGGAGTATGCGGGGTTATTTGCTGCTGATAATAAAACCAAGAAAAAACGAAGTTGCAGAGTCCTTGGCTTGGCTGAAACAATTTTTTAGAGCCCGACGTGCTTTTGTAGACAGCCAGTATCCACTTCAACAAGAAACCGTATGGCTGTGGCATATGATGCGTGATGGTGTAGCTCACAAAGTCGACGGCAATCCTGGAAACTGAGGCTATGACGTCGGGCTCCAGCCTAGGCCGAAAGTAGAAGACTATCTGGAATTCTCGGAACTTTGTTAGCAAACCAGTATTCAAAGTCTCCATTGGATAGAAAAAGAATCGAAACCACGTGTTGATGTTGAAAATACTGATGCATTGAGTCGTAGAATACACTGAAAAATGACAGGAACTACCTCTTCCCACTTTTTGCGCCGCCTTGCACACCAGTAAAACGCCAGAAATCGAAACCTTAACATACACGCAATCATTTCACACTAGGTGCATTTCATCGGCTGGTTCAACTGTCTCCTCCCGCTGCTGCTGCTGCTGCTGCTGCTGCTGCTCTACTGCCTGCATCTCGTCCGTTTTATCACCGTTTTCTCTATCCGCAATAACCTCCCAGGCCAAATCCTCCTTTGCTGGATGAGTGAAGAACTCATGACGCAATGCCTCTTTGGCTGTTGGCCGTTTGCTCGGATTCAATTCTAAGAGGGTAGCAAGAAACCGCGTAGCCTGTTTTTCACTCTCCGTGAGCTGCTCCACGCAGCTTGACCACAGAACTATTTTTTCCCATGAATACCCCTTCTCACCAATGGTGGGCAGGCTCGTTTCGAAAACCTGTCCATGTAATGCTGCAGCAGCTTTCATGCGACGCGAGCCAAATATGCTCGCAATCTCAATCATAGCATCCACATCATCGGCGGAGTTGAAGAAGGGAAAACGTCGGCCAAGAAGTGTCAGTAAAATGACACCAGCGGACCAGATGTCGATTTTTGTTGTTTGTGATGTGCATTTGAATAGAACTTCTGGTGCACGGAAACCTCTTGTACCCGCACGGTTCGCACGCCGCGAAGGGCGCGAGTCGTTTTTGGGATACCCTGTGGACAGGGCATTCGAATGAGTATTCGAGTACAACCACATAGCGCGATATCTACTTGCTGTGGAGTTTTGGGCGCAATGGCAGGGTTCCGCGCTAGGGTATTCGCGCTGATTGATGATTTGGTATTTTAGTTCCATCCGAGCATTTCCTTGCGGTGGGCAGGGCTTGTGTGAGGTGATTAAAGAAGATAGCTTACCTCTGCTAGGCCGAAGTCAACCAGCACACCTCGTCGTAGCTTTGGGTTATATAAGAAATTGCTGGAAATCTCGTCAGCTAATGGTTTAAGTAAGAAAGCACTACGTTCAGGGAGATAAAGAACTGACGTTGGTTTGATATCTCGGTGGATGATATCAACGTTATGAACTGCATGAAGAGCCGTGAAGAGAGAGCGGAAATAATGCCTCATATCAGAAACGAGGAAGGTGCGATATTGCACTCGGAAATCGGTATGAGGGAAGTACGGTAGTACTGCTACTACCTGGTCCAGGTGTCGGAAGGCAGTGATGAGAGGGCAGACGGAACGATTACCGTAGAGATTGCTCAAAAGCTCAAGCTCATTGTGGATTCTGCTTGGGCTGCTCGTGACATATATCTTTTTCAACGCGACATAATGAGGCCTCCGTTTTCCCTTCCGTTGTGATTTAGAGCGGGGTCTATCGTAAGGGTGCAGATCTCGGTCTCTCTCATGATCCTGGCCTTCAGATCTCCGCTCCCAGTCCCAGTCATTGTCGTATTCATCATATAGAAGATCTTCAGCTTTATAAACGGTGGAAAACGTGCCTTCACAAAACTATTAGTATTAGTATTGCAGAAGAGGGTATCAAATTCAATGCCGAGCTACGCCGGTCAGCTAAACAAACCTTCTCCAATGCGATTGATCAGTCGATACCTGCTAGAGATGCCCTTGAATGTGCCCTCGAGCTTTCTCATATCCTCCGCTACAGATTCGTCCACTTCCTCCTGTTCACTTTCTTCTGACAGGATCGGCTGCGTGTCGCTTCCAACGCTATGGGAGTCTTCATCGATAGAAAGAATTCTTTCACCAGGTTCTGTGTCAAAGGAGCCACGGCCTTCTTCTTCTTCTTCTTCCTCCTCCCCAGCGATGCTTAATATTTCGACAGGTGAGAATGATTCTGCAGTAAAATTGGCGGTGGTCATATTGAGGTAGGGGGAGGGGGTAGGATTTGGAGTGAAAAGAGTTGGGCTTGCACTCAAATGCCCACCTAGGGCGGACTGGAGCTTAGATTTGACCAGCTCAATAATTTGGAGGAATCTTTAGCTAATGCCCATTTATTATTATTTAGAATGTATAAAGGTATTCCGGCCTGTGGCTGTTAATTCAGGGCAATAGATCAAGGCAAATCCTCCCAATTGTGTTAATTGTCGACTTGTCGCGAAAGAGTCGCGTTTTTTGCTGTTGCATATTTTCGTGGCTCAAACACACAAAATACCGCCGGCTTTGGAACGGCTGTCTGTACAGAGTAAACAACAGCATGGAAAATGTCTGGATTAGGAAACGTGATA
>LGUA01000754.1:0-11288 GCA_001660665.1 Emergomyces africanus | reverse complement strand
TATATATATATGTATGTATCTTCTCTTCTCTTTTCTTCTCTTCTTTTCTTTCTTTTTCTAGTGATTGCAAGCGGCCGAGGGTCGGGGGCCGGGGGCCGGGAATTACCTTGGGATGAACTGATGATTCTCTATTTTCTATTTTCTATTTTCTATGTTCTTACTGGGGCTTGGTTGTGAGTATCAACTAGTTTGGCGCTTATATGGATGGGATTATTCCTTCTTGGACATATATGTGTGGGTGAGTGAATACACGAAGTTATTTTTCAATTGATCAGTACGGAGTATATTAGTTTCATTCTTACCATGACTTTGGAAGAGATTTCCATTACTGACTTTTTCATCTTCGAATCTGTTCATGAATTCGCCGCCCAGTCTTGTGAGCTAGTAACATGTGTACTCGGTGTTGCCATTAATATCGCCCTTAGTCTCGCAGGTTTTTTCGCAGGAGTTCCACTCTACTGTCAACCTCTTAGATTAATTCAACCCCAATTTTAATGAGATGTACGGAGTGCTGTACGCAGTAGTATACTGACTACAGTACTCCGTACAATACAATCAAGTGCCACCTTGTCCCTGCCGCTCTTCTATCCACCCCCAAGGAAACAAGCAGTTTTTCAATACGAGGGCAGTTGAGACAACCTTAAATACTCCTCCTTGTCGCTACCAGAGTTCGCTTCTTCCTGGCACAGAGTGGAGATAAGGTTAGCCAACCAGCGCTCTAGTCGCACCACCCCCCTTGTCGGCCCCATCTGACATGCCCTGGCGTTGTCAAATCAGGACCAATAGTAGCCCCGGGTCTTGTTCTATTTCGACACAACCTTGGCACTGAAAAGCGGCTGGGCAATAGTATGATGAATAATCAGCCCTAAAAACTTGGCCGCGCAACAAACCTCATCCCCCATCAAGCACCAATCTTGCTGTCCCCCAACCCCTCCCCCACAGCAACAACCAACTGTAAAAAGATGACGCACAGGCTATGCTACGCAATACAATTTTACATGGAGCCGAACATTCCTTCCATCCGTCAAATACGTCTTTTCCGTCTAAATCTAGTCCCACCTACTAACGAGGCTCTAGTTGTTCAGCCGCAAAAAAAATGAGTCGCCAACCCCGAAAATAGCAGCCGTTGCTCCCGAGTACTGGCAATGTTTTGCATAAATGCACCGCAGACATCGTAATGCGCCTGAATTAATGCCATGCTGGCATGCATTGTTAGTACTTAGTACTGTTAGTACTCCGCACTGTGCCTGCGCAGTACTGTATTATTACTTCCTCGTGTGCGCAGCTACGCATTAGAGGGATAGTTTACCTATTTTAGGCAAAATTCGGAGCACCCGATAAAAGCCCCGCTCAACCAAGCGAAGCGAAGGCTACTCTAAGTTTTGTTGATCTCACTTCTGGGCGAAGCGGGCCAGGCCGGTTTGAACGGATGAGATATTGGTTTTGATGCCGGGAAAAGCGGTGCCTGGTGGTGTGTACGTCCTGTAGGTACAGTCCATCTGCTCAGGCCATACTTTGCAGTCGTTGGAAGGTGGATCGATTCTCGCCGTGGCTTGCTGGTTTGTGATATTCGCCTCGAGTCTACTCCTTTTGCAGCATCATTTTGTTTTCATTTCCCGATATAGCAGGAGGCTCGAGAAGTATGAATCAAGGCTTCTAAAGGATACAACAATTTGGCTGTCTCACGTAATTCTACTGATTGGAAGGATGATTGGCCACATATTTAATGGTGTTTGGCAATATGCTGACCTTGCTCAGCGATGATGACCTTCCCAATATGGCTCCCGCCACGAATATCCTATCAAAACTTTATATTTTCGTTTGAAGGCGGGAGATCTCGAATGCTCCGATGAGTATCTTGGGAATCCCTTCGTTAACTCCAGCCGTTTGCCCAGCGCTCAATCAATCCAGTTGGTGGACTCTGCTTGATCCTCACCTAGATCCTGCCATCAGGGAGCCCTCACGTGATTTGATGAGCGGACAGGCAGAAGAATCTCAAAAAACTCGCTTTCAGTGATGTTTCTCAGATTCGCGGTAGCTGCCGTGATCCACGTTGCATTAGACTTCCCGCTCAGAGATGCCCATGTGGGTTTCGGGAAGCCAAGATCACATCTGGTGCTGGGACCAATGGTGGCCTGATCAAGAACTCCATATCAGGAGAACGACCGCCGAAGCTAACAGTGAACTGTCAGACCCGTGATAATGGTTCAGTTTCGGTAAACGAACGCCGTAGCTCAGCAATGTCGGATTCCCGACACACATCGGGACGACCCGTTCTTCATTGATAACGTGGTATGCTCCCCGGGAACTATTATGAGCCGCCGGAGAGGACAGTCTGAGGCGAGCGAGGTAAAGGCTCCCTGGGAATGCAGAGGCGAGTTAGGTACGGACAGGGAATCTCGATCCAAAAGCTTATCCAAAATAGTAAAAGACAACGTTGAATATCAGGGTCTGGAGGTTTGTTCGATCTACCCTCCTAGGCTGTTAGTTTGAATTAGTGCAAGGGCGGTAAGTATAAACCTTCGTTGTAGAGTTGGTGAAAATGTTGCAGTCAAATAAGTTAGGCATCAATGAAAGCTGACAGAAGCCTCTGAGGAAGTACTCTGCCCTCACATCTCCCGCAATCATTGGCTGCTAAAAGACAGGGACCGGGGGGGGGGAAACCGTCGACCACACTACTCCTTAATTCATTTGCGATTTGAGAATCGGAGAATTTTCCAGTATCACAATATCATTTGGGAATATCTGTCAGTCCAGCTACAAAGCCAGGCTTGATCATAATGATCGGGTTCCTTTGCCATTAGTAAAAAGAGGTATTAGCATTGAGATGGTGGAGCACTGGAGGTGCACCTTGCGCTCAGCGGTCAATGAAAAACACAGATAATCCAGCAGTTAAAACTGATATGCGATGGTAGGTAAAAGCGTCTGCGTACATCTAGTATTTAAGCTTCTATTACGTGCGGTTGGAAGGGGAAGAATCCTAAATATACTACTACCAATTTTGTATTGCTCATGGCTTCATTTTCATGAGGTTTCATTGAGGTCATCTAAAAGTGGCAACAACTTCGAGTCACCAAGTGCTTACTATCTATGATGTGGCAGCTAACGGATAGCTGGCTAGATTTACTGATATATATGTCAAAGGTATGCTGCCTGTGAGCATTAACATGGATAGAGCTTCCTCCATTTTTCGGCTTCGAGAATTTTTGTCAGTACATCACACCGGAACCATTGTGGATATACCGGCTTCCCCACCCATTTCCTCGCTCTATCTAACCTTCAAATGCTTGAAAATGGGATAACTCTTTAACCTAGCTTGGTACAATACAAAAGCGGAATTTGGGTACCTGGCCGCCAAATGGAAGGTAGAAGGGAATGTACATATGGCATTTAACCGCATCCCTCCTAACTTATTTCCTTGTTTTATATACGGAGTATACGGAGCTGTATACATCTGGAGGGTCGGTATCATTTTAGATTCACTGCAATTTCGTTTGGGCACCTGCACATATCTTTATAATAGATTGGGCAGATTCTTTTTTTCTCATTATTTTTCAGTCCCCTCATATGAGCTGCTTCTGGCCAGCTGGCCCGCGGCCCACATCATAATCAATGCAAACACCCCTGTGGACGCAAATTTGAGCTGAAGATCCTGCATGAATTTCTCTGGGATCCTTTTTTTCCACTTTGCCCCCTCGCTGCCACATTGTGCAGTGAGGAGTGTATATGCTATTACCTCAGGCATTAAGCTCAAATTAGGAGAGCAAACTCAACCCTGGTCTCCAGTCAAACCGGGGCAGGATTTAGGGGCAAGTCATCTCCCGTTGGCGCATTGGCGGAATGTGACATGTTGAATGTAGGCAGTCATGAGCGTGCCAGCTTGAACACTAGGATTTTGTGTGTTGGGATAAATTACGGCAGCGGTGTTACACCATCCAGTCAAGAGGACTGAGAAGTAAATGAAAATCTACGGAGTCTGAGAGGAAGAGATTTTTCCTCTGGAGACTTCGCCTGTTCTGTACCTGTAATACTTTATATGCAGCAATAAAATACATGGGGTACGGCGGAATACCAAAACGATACCATCTGATAACCTGGCCCCTCATTCCATGGTACTATGTTTTCTTCTGTAATCGGTGTAATTTTCGTCATGGAGGGGTAAAAATGAAAAAGATCAAGCCCTAATTACTTCTTTTGGGCAGCGCAAACACTCCTCCACCTCGTCCTCCTCGTCCTCCTCCTTACTCCAAACTCCCTCCTCCTCCATCGCATGCTACCTCGCTGTCCCTCATCCTCCTCTTTGCTCCTATATAAGCCCCTTCTTCGCATCTCTTGTTCGCCCCGTCTGCTGTCTCTCCGTCGGCTGGCCTGTCGCCCTCCTGTCCTGCAAATACGCACGATGAGCGAACTCACCCACCCCACTATCAAAGGTGCGCTGCCACATGTTCACGGCTTGCTCCTCTTCTTTTTTTCCCCTTCTTTTTGATCTCCACGATTTTCCCCATTTCGAAGTGGTTTCTGAAAATCTATGTTATTATTACTCTTTAAGCTAACTCAGCGCTTCTGAATTTAAATGCGTTGCCCGCAGATGGCTGGTTCTCGGAATTTCCGATATGTGGCCAGGACAGGCCATGACCCTAAAAGTCAACCAAATTCTTCACCACGAGAAATCCAAGTATCAAGACGTCTTGGTATTCGAGAGCAGTGACCACGGCACAGTCCTTGTGTTGGACAATGTCATCCAATGCACAGAGCGCGATGAATTCTCGTATGTGGCAGTGACAATGCTTCCAATTCGCCCCAGTCTACCCACCACCACGCCCACACCCCTCCCACCTCGATATAATGTTGTTTCTCCAATTAATTCTTGCCAATTAAACCAGATATCAAGAGATGATCACACATCTCGCCATGAACTCCCATCCTAACCCCAAGAAAGTGCTCGTCATCGGTGGAGGAGATGGAGGAGTTCTGCGTGAAGTCGTCAAGCACGAGACCGTCGAGGAGGCTATTCTCTGCGACATTGACGAGGTATGCGGACAGTGGATATCATTTTGATTGCCAGAGCAAACAGAAAAACTTATATCGAATAAAATACATTCAGGCCGTCATCCGCGTCTCGAAAAAATACCTGCCAGGAATGAGCGTTGGCTTCCAGCACCCCAACGTAACCGTGCACGTGGCCGACGGCTTCAAGTTTCTCGCAGACCGCAAGAACGAATTCGACGTCATCATTACCGATAGCTCGGACCCCGAAGGCCCTGCGGAGGCTCTGTTCCAGAAACCATACTTCGAGCTGCTATTCAACGCGCTGCGTGAAGGCGGTGTCGTTACTACTCAAGGTTGTTCGTCGCCATCTCCTTCCCCAGTTTTGCACGTGTGATTACCACCATTGAAAAATTAAAAAGAAAAATACCTCAAAAAGAAAAATGCCCCTGCACAATTTGATCATGCACGAGTATAACATCCCATTCCACATTCTCAGGATGTATATTTATGTATATATACCTTCTCCCCTCCGCCGCACCATACCCCCCCGTCTTCCACCTCACACTCACCCCCTTTCCTCCGCCGAAAAGAAATAAATAAAAAAAAAAAACCTCCACCCAAAATTCTAAGAAACAGACTACTAATCCCACGCCCTCACTTTCCTGTTCCCTCCACACACAACAGCTGAAAACCAATGGCTTCACCTGTCACTCATCACAGACCTGAAGCGCAACATCCGCGAGATCTTCCCTGTGGTGGAGTACGCCTACACAACGATCCCTACCTACCCCTCCGGTCAGATTGGGTTCATGGTCTGCTGCAAGGACCCGACCAGGGACGTGCGCGAACCCGTACGCAGCTGGACGCGCGACGAGGAGGAGAAACTGTGCCGGTATTATAACAAGGAAATCCATCGGGCAAGCTTTGTTTTGCCGAATTTCGCGAGGAAGGCGTTGGATGTGTAAAAAAAATGGGTTGGGTATTGAGTTTTTTCTTTTTTCTTTCTTTCTTTCAATTTTGAGAGAGAGAGAGGTGAGGGGGGGGGGGGTTTGACGGGCGATTTAACTAATTGAATTATTAACGAAAATTATATGAAATGGGATGCATTGGGCTGCGGGTAGGTAGGTAGGTAATATGGATGACCTGGTGATGGAGGGGGAAAACAAGGGGAAAAAGGGCATCCGGAGGAGAAGGGATTTGAGGACCTGGAACGCATGTTATTCATATGCGGAAGAGAGACAGAGAGGATGACAACGGGGTAAAAAAACAGAATATAAAAAAATAAAAATGACAGCAAAATAAAGTAATACTACCACTAAAGAAACCAACTCCAGCAACAGTATTTGGGGTTGGGGTTTAATGGGTTTCAAATAGTTGATCTCATAGTACGGATACTCTCTATCTTTACCACCAAGAGTTGAAAAAAGAAATAGAAAGCAAAAAAGCAAATTTGCGGGGCAAAATCACTTAAGTTCCTTTGCTCTTCAGGGAAATCTATAATCGCGGGAGAATTATAAAAGAAATACTTAATAGGTGTTGAAGAAGTGTTTAACTAGCGTAAATATGGTATTACTCGCACTGTGTTAGATCGCGAATGAATGGAGGAATGATTAACTGCACTAACATGGTGAGAGTATACCAGTGTCATGAAAATTTACTGGTAAAGGCCTTACCTATATTTTTGCTAAGTACTACAGTACTTCAAATGCACAAGAGTGGCATATTCATAAAAAGGCAACGTTTTGTATTCTCATTTTGTTATCATGTAAAAAGGCAAAGCGTGGCGAGACAGATCTATAGAAATATGAAACAAAGGAAATAAAATAAAATAAAAAAAGCCAGGAGTGCAATATTCGGTTTAGAAGTCGTTGGGCGGAAATATCAAGGATATTCCCGAATGTAGAAGGAGAAAATCAGAAGATATATCGCCGAAAAAAATAAAATAAGATAAGATAACCTTTTCTCTCAAGAGGCGTTTATATTTCGGGGGCTGTCCCCTCTATTTTTTTCCCCTTTTTTTTTCTCTCTCTCTTTCTCTCTCTTTCTCTGTATTATGTGCTCTAACGAACATCTTTTCTTCTTCTTCTTTGAATTTTAACATGACTATCTAACGAAGATTCTTTTTCAGTCGAAGAGAGGGGGGCCAGAGATTTATATATATTTTTTAGATGATTTGCTGGAACGCACGGTTGATGGGAGAGCGGACGGGGAAGCCCTTGTAGAAGTCAATTGTGGCGATGGCGCGCTTGCTGATGCCTTCGGGAGTGAAATCGAATTTCTAAGAACGTGGTAATATTAGTATATTAGTTTTTCCTGCGCAGCAAATAATCACAAAGAAGGTCGGGGCGCGTGCAGGTTTTGGGCGTATGATTTAGTGGAATATTGCCTGGTATATACGTATATTTTATTAAACTCACCTTGTAAACTTCTTTGTAAGGACCAGAGGCACCAAAGCGGTTGAGGCCGAACTGCTCATGGGAGTATCGTTCCCAGCCAAGGGTGCTCATGACCTCAACGGACATGGAGGGGATGCCGTCTGGGAGGACGGACAGTCTGTATTCCTTGTCTTGGACGTCGAAAATCTCAAAGCAGGGAATGGAGACAACGCGAGCGACAATATTGTGTTTCTCCTTGAGGTACTTGGCAGCGTCGATGCAGAGGCTGACTTCCGAGCCAGAGCTGACCAGGGTAATGTTGGCGTTTGCTGTCTCGAGAGCAACGTACCCACACGGATGGCCTTTTCGATCGTGGAGGCTTCGAGATGTGGCAGGTTCTGTCGAGTTAGGGCTAAGATGGACGGAGTATGTCGCGAGGTCAGAGCGCAGTAGTAAGCAGCGCTGGTCTCGTTACCATCAGCTGGGCGCCAGACCATGATGTTTGGCAAGGCACGGAAGTGAGCGAGGGTCTCGATGGGCTGATGAGTGGGTCCGTCTTCACCCAGACCAATTGAGTCGTGGGTTGCGATGTAGATTGCCCGAACTTGGGAGAGGGCAGAGAGGCGGACGGAGCCAGCGGCGTAGGATACGAAGTTGAGGAAAGTACCACCGGCTGGAATGAGGGTTCCGTAGGCAGCAATTCCGTTCATGATACCGGCCATCCCGTGTTCACGCACACCATAGCGGAGATAGCGGCCGGACCAGTCACCGAGTCCGGTGCTTGGCGGTTGAAAGTCAACCGCGTCTTTCCATCTGGTGTTGTTCGAGCCAGTCAAATCGGCAGAACCGGACAAAAGTTCTGGAATAATATTGTGGATCTTCTCGAGGACAGTCTCGGACAACTTGCGGGTCGCAACTGCAGCATCGCTAGCGGTGTATCTGGGAAGGTGCTTCTCCCAACCTTCGGGAAGTTTCCCGGAAAGGAGACGGGCGAGTTCGGCATGTTGGGCAGGGTATTTGGACGCGTATTGCTGGAGCAGGGCGTTCCATTCCTGCTCCTTGGCAGCGCCCTCGGCAGCCTTCTTCTGGTACAGGTCATAAACCTGCTGGGGCACAACAAAGCTCTGTTCAGGATCGAAGCCGAAGAGTTTCTTCACTCCTTGGCTATCATCGGCTTTCAGGGGGCTTCCGTGAACACCACCGGTTCCCTGAATCTTTGAGCCAAAACCAATGGTCGTCGTGACTTTGATGACGGTGGGCTTATTTTTCACCTCCTTAGCCTTTTTGATGGCGGCCTCAATACTCGCCAGGTCATTATTACCATCGGCAACAGCGAGTGTGTGCCATCCATATGCTTCAAATCTCTTCATGACGTCTTCAGTGAACGCCACGTTGGTGTCACCGTCTATACATCAATTGTGTAAGTACAAAATGTGTGCAGGGATTTACTACCTGGGGGACGGAATTTCTCACCAATAGAGATATGGTTGTCATCATACAAGCAAATCAAGTTGCCCAACTGTAGATGGCCAGCTGCGCTGGCGGCCTCACTGGCAATACCCTCCATGGCGCATCCATCTCCGAAGATGCAGTAAGTGTAATTGTCAAAGAGGTCGAATCCGGGTTTGTTGAACACTGCACCAGTATGAGCTTGGGCAATGGCAAGGCCCACAGCATTCGCGAAGCCTTGACCTAGAGGCCCAGTTGTTACTTCAACACCGGGAGTATCATGGGCTTCAGGGTGACCGGGGGTAATGCTATCGATTTTCTGTGCGGGATGTCAATAACGGGATTATAATTATCAGGTAATTCAGGGAGTCCACTCACGCGGAAGTCTTTCAGGTCATCCAACGAGACAGCATATCCGAACAGGTGGAGCAGAGCATATTGGAGCATGCAACCATGGCCGTTCCTATTTGCAAAAACATAATATTTTATTTTTAGCCTGATTGGTTCCGAGGAAATGAATGCGCAATGACGCAATACTCGGAACATGAAGTGGGAATAAAACTATTAGTGGCTCCAGCGCAATTAAATATTGCTGCGCCCCCCTTCACGAAACACATACTCAACCATGGCGATCCACAGTCTTCTGGTCAAGTGTCCCCTTCCCCACAAAAAATAGAAGAAGAAAAAGACGAATGGACACAACAAAAAAAGAAGAAAAAAAAAAGGGACAACCAGGGTAAGGCGCGGGGCTATGCGGGATAGGGACAGGGCACCACGTACGAGAGGACGAATCGATCCCTGTTAGCCCATTTGGGGTTCTTAGGATTGAAACTCATAAACTTGTTGAAAAGGACATGAGCAGTGGGTGCCAGACCCATGGGAGCTCCGGGATGGCCGGAGTTTGCCTTCGATGTGGCATCAACCTGGAGGTAGAAAAAACAAGCACGTTAGCAACGGACTGGAAAAGGGCTTGTAGATAGAAAAGAAGGAGAGGGAATTCAGGGGAGGGCGGGGGAAGGGGGGGTAGATATTGTAGAGATGATAGACATGGAATATCCAAGAGCTGCTTCGTTCGCGCTCTCACCCCCGTTGTTACCCCGCCATTCAGACTGCCAGCCGGATGGACAATTTTGGCAAAAGACAAACGGTTTACTTACAGCCAGCACTCTGATGGTGTTGATAGCCAATTGGTCCACGTCAGAGTAACTCCCCATGACTGCGGTGGATAAATCTCGAAATTATGCCGGGTTATGAAAAGATAGGAAGGGGGGGAGGGGGGTGGAAGGTGTGAAAGGGCGGGTCTTGGCAAGAAAGTTGGAAGGAGAAAACGGAGTCAAGATATAAGCGCAAGAAGGCGCAGAAAAAGAGAACTTGGATAGGAAGAAGATGTTAGAAGAATGAAGAGGAGGATGAGGAAGATGAGGAGGAAGATTGATGAGAAGAAGTAAAAAAGTCAAGAAGAGAAGAAGTTAAAAAGTTAGATGTCTTTCTTTGGATGTTGAGGTTTGCTGCAAGATTTTGGAGGGGGGGGTGGGGTGGGGGCTTGGCGGAGATAATTGGCAGAACAAGCCTCGTACTGTAAATACGAATACATACAAATACCACTATATTGTTATAAGACGTTACAGCAACACAATTTGCTGGGTTTTTGCTGGGTTTGCTGTGACATGATGACAAAATCCTGATGATATACTACTAGTTAGTACTATATGTGGAATGGAGTGGGCTCATGGTGGATCAACTCCGAGTTTTTTTCCTTCTTTTGATCAGATGAGACTACTCAGGAGGCAAAATATCTGCCACATTGTGTGTTTCCTATATCACAATACGCTCGCTCCTTTACTCATCTCTATGCTTGTTGGAAACATCGGATTGTGGTAGTATCTACGCTGCGTAGGTACGGAGTACTTGAGCATCAAATGTGAGCACAGCACCACTAGTACTGCATAACTACTCCGTACCCGTCCTTAGTAGGGAGGGTTAAATAAGCTGGTTCGCCCATTCCTTCCGGAACACTTCGTCGCTCGGGACACTGTGATCCGCCAAAACCCCACCAAGAGGCTTACAAAAACCCCACTCTCTCCCTACAAACCTGTTATATAGTAACTATATATATGTGGCGAGTGGAATAGTCCCCATCTCCAGTTCCACTCATGACACGCATTGATTCCATTTCGTTCATGCAGGCAGTGTAAAACAACAATCGATTTCATGGGTGCACAATACTTGTACACGTACGGAGTATGTATGTTCATACTTGTTAGTATACCTGGATACTAGTAGTATTTATGCTGCCCATGCATCGCGCTGAATAACCTTGGTGAATAATCCCTAAGATCCCTTACATGATACTTGTACGGAGTACGGTACATACATACATACATACAAAAACTCTTCCACTGCAGTTCTTTGTGGTTGATATACAGATTGGTCAGCCAAGGGATGTTTCCCAACATCATTGCAACTATTTTTCCA